>JAMWET010004090.1:0-64001 GCA_024036415.1 Prochilodus magdalenae | reverse complement strand
TCACAAATACTGCACAAGTTATGACTCTACTATGCACAGTGGAGGCCAATTACCAACAACGCCTACCAGCTTCTCTGGACTCAAGCTTATGATGCACAGCAGGGGTATAATATCAGCTTATATTCCGGTGCTGGCACAATTGGAGTGCCCGGTGTTGGAGCCTTTTTCCGTGAACATAAAGAGGAAACTAATAGTACAATTTTTAAGGGGAATTTTGGGCAAAATTTGGGGAATTGTTTTAACACTTGTTTCTCATGATTGCTCCGTTTGATTACTTTAGTGTTTGAATTACATCGGAGAGGGCAGGGGCGCTAATGAAAGAATTTCCGTCTCAATTTAAATCAACAGGCTTTCAATTTGAACTCCCGCCGCACTTCCTGAAATAATGAAAAGAACACTTCTCCAAGGTACTTTGGAGAACAAACACCGGTACACCACCCACTGTACTACTCATACTAACAGATGTGGGATATTACTACACTCTCAGTGCACTTTGGTAGAAACCCCTAGCGTGTACTTCCACCCATTGGCCAATTCCTAAGACACAACGTATAGCTACTCTCCCTATATACACACACTAGCAACGGAAGAACAGTTGTACCCAGATGGAATCAAGCGGCACAAATGAAACTTGGTGGGGAGGATGGGCCTCATCGTTGCACCTGCCTGACGCAACAGCCACGATCGTGGACATTCAGTGGTTAGTGATGCCTCCATGAGTCACCCTGTTAGTGGCAGCAGCATTGACAGACGTTGGTGACGGCCCCTAACACCACATCAACGTCGCCAAAGACTGAAATGGTGTCATGCCTGGTGGGCATGACGATTCCCGCTTTTGTCCTGGTGGAGACGACCAACAAAATCCATGTGTGGAGGCACTGTGGTCAGTGCCAAGATGAACGGTTTGCCCAGAAGACCTGGTGTCACTCCACTTCCACCCCTACCGCACCATCTGCAGGAACTGTGTGAGGATATTCCAGCTGCATGGGATGGATTATCACAGGACACCATTAGGAGCCTCTACAGCTCCATACCGAGACGTCTGGCATGTTGGGTTAGCCAACATGGCCGCCCAATGCCACCATACTGAGAAACACTACTACTAATAATATAATAATAATAATGTATCATCATTTATTGCTCCTGGTAACCTTTATCTTCCTTCCCAACACTGCCCCCCACACCTCCATCTGTATGTATGCAATCATAGACTGCAGCCCATCTGTTGCTACACTGCACTACCCCTCATCATTGCTCAGTTTGTGGCTATAGAACTGCTGTAGGCCTGTTATTGTTTGGGTGGCAACTCTGTGGTCAGAAAATGACCATTGATGAAAGGCCAGAGGATGACTAACACAATCTGCGCATTACCGGATGGGCTACAGTCTCCTATTGAACTTCGCCACTGCATGGTAGCAGCTCAATTTGATTTTACAAGTTCTACTTCATAGTTGTCCAGCCCAATTAGTAAATGATGCCTACATACAATGCGTATAACCGTGATGCCCAAGGCTGTGCTTCAAAATATTTCTGAGAATTTAAAACTTGGCATCGTAAACTTTGACAGATGTTACTCGATACGAGCAGAGCTAAAAGCGAGACCATATTTATTAGAAGTTCAGGTCAATAAGCTCAGTAGCAAAACCAGGGCCATTCCAGGATGTGGACCACCAGAATATAACCCAGGGTCGCAAACCAAACAGAGCAAACAACCCAGCAGCCAAGTTGAAAGGACGTACCAAGAGACAAAGTAAACAAAACGGACCCGGACCCGGACCCGGACCCGGACCCGGACCCGGAAAAATACAAAGACAACCAATTAGTATCCAACAGCGCTTGGAATACCTCACAAAGTGAAGAGGCCAACATAGGACTATATATACAAGCCATGAGATTGCTAACAGGTGAGCACAATTAGACAATGACTGGGTGACGCGGTGATGATGTCATGAGGTGGTGGATTATGGGAATCGTAGTTCAGAGCCATGGTGGTGGAAAGGAGATCACGGAAGCTTGACTGGCATAACACCTACTTATGCTACTTATGCTACTCCATTTATGGCTAAAGAGTACATGCAGGTCTTATGAAGGAAAATAGCCCCCCAAAGAAAAATGAAAGCTTTACTGCTAATTCTGCCAGGAAGACCCCAGCGTTACGCCACACCTTCATTCTGTACTCTGGCCAATCACAATACCCCACCTTCCCTTGAAAGGATTCAACTCACACTCACGTTTCGCTGCTTTCAGGTGCCAACGTTGGCCCCGGCCTTGTTGTCCAGGGAGTAGGCTTCACCCCTACCATCCATATCCGGTGTATGCCTCAAGAGCTGGGTTCAGGACAGGGCCTACGCCAAAGACTCCTTAGTAGTCTGGAAAACTGTTATCCTTCAAATTGTACAAGTTAAGGAATATTAAATATCGTTTTCCATGACTTTGGCCTTTTCTGGAAAACTTTCATTTTCAGATTTATCACTACTTTACCATTATCAACATCGCATATTTAAGCTGTGTGGACACGCGTAGGTTCACTGCTGGGTGGTAAAACAAAATGTGCCGTAGGCATTGCGAAGCCTGGATCTCGTAATGGCCACTATAAAGAAAGCTTGAGTCAGTAAGATTTCCCCACAATGAACCTTTTCACACCAAACCATTCCGAATGACATTGTGTACATCTGCATTTCCATTTAAATTGGATTTTGAAAAGTTCTACCAATTGTTAGAACCCACTTGCAACGCACGTTTTCGCGTGCAAATCCAGCGTACCGTGCCGTCTCGGGTATATCTCACACTGTGAGCCCATTCCCCCCGCCACTGTGATCTGGGGCAGCATTCATATGATGCAGCTACCTTCCCTTCACCTCCCCAGAGCATCAGGAGCTTTGGCAAATACAAGAGTGGTGTGCTGCGAAGAAAGCGTAACAAAGCCCTGCAGGTTATGCATTATGTAAGCTCTAGCAGGGAGATGGAGAAGAAGAAGCCACTGCTCCATGACCTGCAGGATGCCCTTTCCTCCAGAAGACTGTACTGACCCAGGAGCAGGACTGAAAGAGAAGCAAAGTGCATCCTACCATGCGGACCAGCCTGCCAAGGTCGCGGATCTGAGCTTGTTTTTCTGCCATCCACTGGACGGAGCTTCTCAGGCGTGTTGAGGAGCTGAATGGTGAAGGCAGGGAACCGTGTCATGATGTTTCAGGGAGTCGCCTACACCAGGGGTTCCCAAAGTTTTCATTCCAGGACCAATACGTAGAGGTAGTGTTGGTCCCAAGAGCCACAGAATGAACCATCGCTTTGGTTTGAGGGCCTTTGTGTCGATACAGTGTCCATTGTAGTGAGGACAGAAATCAGTAATTGGCTTGGAGGACTGTGTTCAATTCGTCATACCATATCCCAGAATCCTCCATTGTCAATGGTATTCAAGTCAATGGGATTTGTAGGCTAGGCCTTACAAGCAGCTGCACCTTCTTTAGAAACCTTAAGCTGTCTTATTGATGTGTCCATCTTCTTTCTAGATTCAGTTTATTGGCTGATGGCTCGAACTCCCCACTAACAGACCATAATAACCCAGTTTACCATTTCAAATATTCCTTTCATGTTTCCAGTTGTGGACTGGAAGTTATAGAACCGGCCTTGTAACCAGAGGGTCAACGGTTCGATTGCCTGAACCGACAGGACACAACTGAGGTGCCCCTTGAGCAAGGTACCTAACCACCAACTGGGCCACAGATAGGGCTGCCCACCGTTCCATTCACTGCCCCCCTAGTGTGTGTCCATTTCATTGAGTGGGCTTAATGCTATTGGTTCTGAATCCCATTCCACCCCCACCAATAGAACCAATAGTCTTCAAGGTGCATGGACACCTTTCATGTGCATCTCCCCAGAAGTGTAAGCCAACCTCGAGTCTCTAAAAATGGTCTTGCAAGCCCACCACAGACACCACGCTAGTTTTGCATCGCAGCTAGTTGCTCTCAAACTTTTGATGGGCAGTACATCTTCCTTATGCGTGCATATATGAGCTACTGTAAATATCAAAGTTCTTCTCCAACTATCTTATTATTATAGCCAATAACTGCTTAATGAGTTCCACTGAATCAATGTTCCAGGCTGCCCACACAACATCGTCAGAGGACAATGACCCAAGAAAAAAGATCATTATCGGGCCAACTGCTCCTCAACGGCTCTAAACGTGTTATTTACTCAGCCAATTACAGCGCTGCCGCGTAATCTGTTTGAGTCCACTTCATTGTTCTCCATTTGTCTCTCCCTGTGGTTCGGCAAATCCTTTCTATTCTCCAAAAGTAGGAATAAAAAAACACATTGGGTATCCATGGAGATGTTTCTAGGGCCATGTCCGTGGCACCGCACTGTCCATATGGCTGTCCTGGTAACTGTAACCTCTTACGACATGTACTAATGTGCTTTTACGCATTTGCATTTTCAGCTCACATCTGGATCGAGCGATTCGGTGCATTGGTCTGTGGTAGCCTTTAAAGCCACTGTGGAAGTCGCAGTGGGAGGAACATCATGCTGGAATTGACTTATTATGCCCATTTATGTGATTTCCTTACAGTGGTGGTGATGGGAACCAGGGGTCTCCAGCTTCTACAACGACAATACTGTCATTTCATATACCATCTAAAACCACCAGTTGACCTACAAACTCATGAGGAGAGGTACTGGCTCTGGTCATGTACAGGACACCCCTCACTAAACGCGACATAGAATAGCATCCATGAAAATACATCTCTTTAACTGACAATGAAATAAACACCTTCAATAGCCCCTTCTCCATAGGGCACACGCCTCCCATGATCCTCTTAGTATGGCCATAAGCAGGCCATGCCCCCAAGCTTCTAAAGGAGCTTCACTCATTCGTCTTCTAAACCTTCTTAGTCGCATGGTGCTGGAGCCTATCCCAACATTCAATGGCTGGAGGGGGCAGGAAACACCTTGGACAGGCGACGAGTCCATCTATAGGCCTACACCTTCACTTACAGCTGGGGTGGGGGGCAATTTAGCATCTCCAGTCCACCTGATGCATGTGTTTGGAGGTTCCTGGAGGAAACCCACACAGACACAAGAAGGACATGCAAACCTGACACAGAAAAGACCCTGGACGTCCCATTTGGGAATCAAACCCAGACCCTTCTTGCTGTGAGGTGACAGTGCTCCCCACCGTACCACCATACTGCTCCTGACAATGATATATATATAATGATATCCCAACATTCAATGGGCAGAAAGCAGGAAACACCCTGGACAGGCCACCAGTCCTTCACAGGGCAGACACATTCACTCACACGTAGGCGGACAGTTCAGCATCTCCAGTCCACCTGATGCATGTGTTTGGACTATGGGAGTAAACAGGAACCCCTGCAGGAAACCCACATGGACAAAGGAAGAGAACATGCAAACTCCAGATAGAAAAGACCCTGGATGTCCCAGCCGGGAATCAAGCCCACACTCTTCTTGCTGTGAGGGGTCTGTGCTCACCACCGCACACAATGACATAATGACACTTTGAACAGTCCTTTCTCCATATGGCTCATGCCTCCAATGATCCTCCTAGTATGGCCGCCATGGCCTCAAGCTTCTAGACGCCAGTGCTTGCACAAGTCACCACAATGTACACTTACACACTCATCTTCTATAGGGGTATATGCCTCTGGTTTATGGGGTGCTGGAGCTTACCCCAACATCCAATCAGCAGAAGGCAGGAAACATCCTGGACAGACCACCAGGAAAAACTATCAGGAAGTAGTGGTGGTTGGCGACAATCAAGCAATCATTCAATCAATCAATCAACCAACCAATCAATCAGTCAGTCAATCAACCAATAACTCAATCAGCCTTTCTATAACCTACATTGTACAGTACATTGGGGTTTGCCTTCATTTGCACTGCAGCTGTGTACTAGTATAGACAACAAAGCGTTTAAAAAAAACACCATGGAAGGTAAATTATAGAAACCAGTAAAAAAAAAATAACTAAAATGCTAGTAAAACTGGCCAAATTCAAAATTCTAATACATAAAACATATTTAAAAAATAGTACACTAAATAGAAGTCAAATAAAAGCAACGCTGTTCAAACATACCCAAGTTAAAAAAGAACTAAGCTGGAATAAAGCAGTGGCAGGCTGAGTGGAGGTGGGTAGCGATCGGTCTGGCGACACCGCCGAGCGGAGCTTTAGATTATCCTGTAATAGCTTGCTGGTGCAGCGTAAGCAGATTTTCCCAGATCAGTGGAGGCTCTTGGCACCTGAAGGGTGAGGGAGTTAATAACGAGTAAATAACATTTCTGTTATTTACAGTCAGCAGAGACGTGATATATGGTGGCATTTGGCCAATGAGCTCTTTATAAATGAACAAAAGCCATGTGTTCCGACGTACAGCCAGAGTAGACCGGTCGACTCGTTATAGGGGTCTCTGGTGATAAATCTCAGAACCAAGTGATAGACTGAAACTGGAGATGCGTAATAGGCGATACCTGACCGCATACCAGGATACATTAGCATGTAGGCAACTGGATAGTGAAAAATTATTGGCCAAATATGAAACGAGGGATGAACAATGCATGATTTGAAGGTCTATCCTTTTGGTCTTGGGTAAGAGTACTCTTGTATACATTTTAAATAATATCTAAACACAGTATACATCTTTGGTTACACCAAACCTGGACACACTAAGCTCCCCAGCTAGCTAGCTTTGGAACAACCTTCCACTCAGTGTTTGGAATTGTTTGGAATTGTTGAACCTACCAGTTTAGTCGAGCCTTTGGTTTTCCCTTTCCCTTTGGTATGCAGTTTTCCCATTGGTGCTGTCATCCTCACACTCACTCACTCACTCACTCAGGTTTGTTGACTGTGAAGCCGAGGGTCACTGACTTCTCAGGAGCCCCTGTGTTTTTGTCACCCTCTGGCTCCTTGTTTTAGTTATGCTGTGTTCGTCAGGTCGAGAATCACTAGAATCAGATTATAGGACAAATTCCTAATAAGTCCCAGCAGCAAGGAACGGATTTCCGAGTGGGATAATGGAGGCAGCGCTGCACTGATACCATAGGATTTTCCTAACATCCACAGGATATTGTAAACAGCTGTATTCCCAGATCGCTGGTCATTCAATCATGAATTTGCACCTGCCGCACCTGTAACTGCAGAGCTTAATGAAGAAATGTTCACTTTAGGAAGATGTTCATCCAAATCATAGACCAAAACGAGAACCCGAACAGGGACCGGATGAATTTACGGTTCTAATGTTTGTGCACGTTCCACCTTCTTGAGAGGCAGAACCCTTTATAATCACAGTGATTAATGACTTTTCTGATAATTCAGTGTCACTCTGAAGCATTAAACTAGGCTACGTGGCAAGCTAGCTAATGTTCTCTTTAGCTTTTTGGCTGCTAAGAACCAATATACTGCTCTCTTCTGCACACACAACCACACACACACGTCTACATCTACACAAACAGTCAAAAAAGCTTTGATGAGTGTTAATCTGAGCAAAAACACTTCTTTGGCTGTTAGCATAAGCGCTAATAGCGCTAGCTTCCCCTAGCATGTAGTACTGCTCCTTACAAAGTAATTATGGATCACCATCTCATCATACCATCCTAGTTTACACTCTGGAGCTCCTATTGGTGCAAATTAGTGCTAGTGTAAGTTCTTCATCTTCAACTGGAGAGCAAAGGGTTCGCTAAACTGTGATTAGCTTCAGCCGCTAACGTTAGCACACACTGAGGAGCTTCAGAGCTAATACAGCAGCTCTACCTGCTCAAGTGCAGCAGAATTTGCCTGTTATTTGCGATGTATAATCTGTTATGACCAAATTTATTGGGCCATAAATGGAACTGCTTCCATTCCAACTTGGTTTTTGTAACCATCAGTTTATTCCAGATTCTCATTCTCAGCTAGCAGAACTAACTAACTGTCTGAATCTTTCTTGGCTGAGCTGGTGCTGTTCCATGCTGTAGTGGTTGGTGCTAGCTCTTGTGAAGCATCTAAAGCTGTTTGACGGCTAATGGCGCCCTCTTGTGGAGAAGGTCCAGCCTGCTAAATGTGAGTGAGTGAGTGAGTTATTTTGCATAATCAGAATCTCTTTATTTTGCCAATTTTAATATATATGCAAGAATGTTTCTTGGTGAGTCATGCTGGTATGCCATATTATGGTTGGTGTGGCGCAACAGGTAACACCACTTGTCTTTAAGCTACCACACCTGAAGTTCAATACCCAGTCTGGGTGACTATGCAATGCTACACCAGGAGTCCTTGGGCGAGACTCCTTACATTACATTGGCCTACTTGTAATATGATTAACCATATCTGCTCTGGATAAGAGTGTAAGCTAAATGCCATAAATGTATTTTTAACAAGTGTTTTATTATATATGTATATATATATACAGTGGGGAAAATAAGTATTTAGTCAGTCACCAATTGTGCAAGTTGTCCCACTTAAAAAGATGAGAGAGGCCTGTAATTGACATCATAGGTAGACCTCAACTATGAGAGACAAAATGTGGAAAAAAATTGAGAAAGTCATTTTGTCTGATTTTTAAAGAATTTATTTGCAAATAATGGTGGAAAATAAGTATTTGGTCAATAACAAAAGTTCATCTCAATACTTTGTTGTATATCCTTTGTTGGCAATGACAGAGGTCAAACGTTTTCTGTAAGTCTTCACAAGGTTGGCACACACTGTTGCTGGTATGTTGGCCCATTCCTCCATGCAGATCTCCTCTAGAGCAGTGATGTTTTGGGGCTGTCGGCGGGCAACACGGACTTTCAACTCCCTCCAAAGGTTTTCGATGGGGTTGAGATCGGGAGACTGGCTAGGCCACTCCAGGACTTTGAAATGTTTCTTACGAAGCCACTCCTTTGTTGCCCTGGCAGTGTGCTTGGGATCATTGTCATGCTGAAAGACCCAGCCACGTTTCATCTTCATTGCCCTTGCTGATGGAAGGAGGTTTGCACCCAAAATCTCACAATACATGGCCCCATTCATTCTTTCATGTACACGGACCAGTCGTCCTGGTCCCTTTGCAGAGAAACAGCCCCAAAGCATGATGTTGCCACCCCCATGCTCCACAGTTGGTATGGTGTTCTTTGGATGCAACTCCGCATTCACTTTCCTCCAAACACGACGAGTTGTGTTTTTACCAAATAGTTCTACTTTGGTTTCATCTGACCATATGACATTCTCCCAATACTCTTCTGGAACATCCAAATGCTCTCTAGCAAACTTCAGACGTGCCTGGATATGGACTGGCTTAAGCAGGGGGACACGTCTGGCACTGCAAGATCTGAGTCCCTGGCGTCGTAGTGTGTTGCTGATGGTAGCCTTTGTAACGTTGGTCCCAGCTTCCTGCAGGTCATTCACTAGATCCCCCCTTGTGGTTCTGGGATTTTTCCTTACCGTTCTTGTGATCATTTTGACCCCACGGGCTGAGATCTTGCGTGGAGCCCCAGATCGAGGGAGATTAGTAGTGGTCTTGTAGGTCTTCCATTTTCTGATTATTGCTCCCACAGTAGATTTCTTCACATCAAGCTGCTTGCCTATTGCAGATTCAGTCTTCCCAGCCTGGTGCAGGTCTACAATTCGGTTTCTGGTGTCCTCCGACAGCTCTTTCGTCTTCACCATAGTGGAGTTTGGAGTGTGAGTGTTTGAGGTTGTAGGCAGGTGTCTTTTATACTGTTAACGACTTCAAACAGGTGCCATTAATACAGGTAATGAGTGGGGGAAAGAGGAGCCTCTTAAAAAAAGAAGTTACAGGTCTGTGACAGCCAGAAATCTTGCTTGTTTGTTATTGACCAAATACTTATTTTCCACCATTATTTGCAAATAAATTCTTTAAAAATCAGACAAAATGACTTTCTCAATTTTTTTCCACATTTTGTCTCTCATAGTTGAGGTCTACCTATGATGTCAATTACAGGCCTCTCTCATCTTTTTAAGTGGGACAACTTGCACAATTGGTGACTGACTAAATACTTATTTTCCCCACTGTATATATATATATATATATATATATATATATATATATATATATATATATAATAAATAGAATAATCAATAATAAGAATAGTAGGAAGAAAAATGAACTGGACCACATTTGTGAACTAGAAGAAGCCCGAATAGGGCCAGTGCTGTCGCTGTAGCCAGGTAACTGCATGTTTAAGTGACATACCCTCCGTACATTTGCCTCTGAAGTGTTTTGGTGCTGCATATTGTACTGCCAGGACGCTACTAGCAAATCGAAGCGAAGCAGTGGAGAATCTGACAGTCGGGCTCTGCATAATAAACAGTCAGCGCTAAAATCCGCCGCGCTTAGATCAGCGCTCTGTCCCCCCGCTCGTGTAAAATGTCTGCACAGTGATGTGATAATTCACGTCCTGTGGGCTGAATAAATAGCAGCGGGCTGAGCTCTGGCAAATGTCAGACTAATGCGAACATCTGAGGGAGGGGGCAGCAGAGGTCAGGGGTCAATTACCGGCAGTGCGTCGGTTGGCAGAGAGGCAGTGTCCTACGCCGAGGTAGATAAAGCTAAGAGGACAACTCAGGCTGTGCAGTGCACTGAAATCCCTCTCTATATCTAGAACTCTAATCGCTTGTGTTCTACTCAGTACTAATTATACTATGATGGAAGGAACTCCGTCATCAACCAACTGGAATGAAACTTGGTGGGTAGGTTTGACATTGTGAGACATGCCAGTGATCCCACTTTCACACTCGGTCAAGCATGTGACGTAAGCAAGGACGGGTCTTATCACTGTACCTGACTGACCCAACAGACTGCAGGGTACGATGGGATCGTTGCACCGTTTGGAATACCTCACAAAGTGAAGAGGCCATCATAGGAAGTTCAAGCAGTGATGTCCTCTATGCGTCACCCTGGTAGTGCCAGCACCATTGGCAGATGGATGCATGACGCAGGACTTAGGACGTTAGGACAACTGTCCTTAGTAGCACACCAACATCACCAAAGACTGCAGTGGTGTTGTGCCAAACTGTCATAGGGTGACTCAGAATGGCAGCGGGTCATCTTCAGTGACGAGTTACGCTTTAGTCTTGGTGGAGACGACCAACGAATCCGTAATAATAATAATAATAATAATAATAATAATAATAATAATACTGCTACTACTAATAATAATAATAATACTACTACTACTACTACTACTACTAATAATAATAATAATAATAATAATAATAATAATAATAATAATAATAATAATAATAATAATAAAAATACTAATACTACTACTACTAGTACTACTACTACTACTACTACTAATAATAATAATAATAATAATAATAATAATAATAATACTGCTACTACTACTAATAATAAAAATACTACTACTACTACTACTACTACTACTACTACTAATAATAATAATAATAATAATAATAATAATAATAATAATAATAATAGTACTACTACTAATACTAATACTAATACTAATACTACTACTACTACTACTAATAATAATAATAATAATAATAATAATAATAATAATAATAATAATAATAATAATAATTATAATAATAATTATAATTATAATACTACTACTAATACTAATACTAATACTAATAATAATAATAATAATAATAATAATAATAATAATAAAAATAATTATAATTATAATACTACTACTAATACTACTACTAATAATAATGCCAAAGATGATGACGATGATAATAATAATAAATAACATTTGCATTCATCATCTGTGGAGGCACCCTGGTCAGGGCACCTGGTGTGACTCCACCTTCACCCCTACCGCACCATCTGCAGGAACTGTGTGAGGATATTCAAACTGCATGGGATGGATTATCACAGGACACCATTGGGAAGCTCTACAGCTCCATACCGAGACGTCTGGCATGTTGGGTTAGCAAACATGGCTGCCCAGTGCCATACTGAGAGACTTCTTACCATCATTTATTGCTTATGCTGACCTTTGTCTTCCTTCCCAACAGCACTCCAATCCCACAATTCCTTCTTCTGTTGACGTAAGTGGGTTGAAAGATTTGGGCTCAGCTTTCGGGACCCATTGTCCATTCAAGCCGAACCGGATAGAGGAAGGAAAATGTTGTGCTATCACTTTAACACATTACAACCACATCTCCCTTCACCCCTGCTTCGGGACGGTGGGCGGGTGGGCCGGTGGCCCCCGCTATGGGGCGGGGGAGTAAATCTTGGACTTAATTAAAAGCAACTCAATTTACTGCTCTTATCTTCTGTAATCATGTTAACCAACAAGGGGTCCGAAAGCTCATTAAGGGTATGGATTTTAATTAGTGGGCCGGTTGAAGCTGGATAAATCACTAACGCTTCACAAGTCGCCATTAAAGGTATAATCACGACGGGGTTTTTTAAGAGGCCGATCGCATGTAAATTGACCCGAGCTGCCCTGCCCGCTCCTGGGTCGTAAAAGGAAAGAAGGCGATCGTGACAAAGGGAAGGAAGCAGGGTGGATCATCACAGGTGCCGCCGCTATCCCGAGCCTCTCGGTGTGTCTCAGTTCGGGTTCTATTCACTCTATTCGTCTGATTTGATTCGTCTACCTGTGGCTGGTTACCCTACACGAGCTGTTTAAACATAAATAGCCTGGTGATTATGGTGATTATGCTCTTTAAATTGAGTGCTGCATTGAAGAGAAGAGCTGTTGCAGCCTGAACGCTGAACACGGCACGCCGATCCAGCCGCACTGTTATTTAGCCGTAGTCTATTATTCTAATCTAGACCTATAGTGAGGTCTGCCTTTGTGTGGTCATTCATGGCACATAAACAAAACCTGAATAGACTCATTAAATGAGTGAAATGAATCTCTTCAGGACACAGGTTCAACCACTGAACTGGAGCCCCTGATCACATTCAGCAGGAACAATGACTCCTCCAATAACAGCCGCACGTAACTTCACTGGATTTAACTGAGCGCTATTCGCATTAAGTCTGTGCGCTGCAGCAACTGCTGCTACCAATATCCATAAAGGGTTAATACTAAAATAGGAGTCATTTCACTAAATACTAATACTAATACTAATACTTATAATAATACTACTAATAATAATACTAATACTAATACTAATGCTAATACTAATACTAATACTAATACTAATACTAATACTAATACTAATACCAATACTAATACTAAAAATACTAATACCAATACTAATACTAATAATACTAATACTAATACTAATACTAATACTAATACCTATACCAATAATTATAATACTACTACTACTACTACTACTACTACTACTACTACTACTACTACTACTAATAATAATAATAATAATAATAATTATTATTATAATACTAATAATAATAATAATAATTATAATACTAATATTACTACTACTACTACTACTACTAATAATAATAATAATAATACTAATACTAATACTAATACTAATAATAATAAATCTCATTTATTCATCATCTACATTCCTCATCCTCATGCTTTGGTGGCAGAGTAGTAGGGGGGCAGGAAATAAGGTTCTAGGATACATGCTGGATGCCCTATAATAATAATAATAATAATAATAATAATAATAATAATAATAATAATAATAATAATAATAATAATAATAATAATAATAATAATAATAATAATAATAATAAAACATTTCATATTAATATTGCTAGTAGTAGTTTATTAGCAGTAATGTAATTATTAGTAGCGAGTGATTAGTAGTGATTCGTTGTAGTAGTATAGGTAGTGGTGATTGTAGTATATCAGTAGTAATACTGTTATTATTATTATTATTATTATTATTATTATTATTAATAGTATTTATAGCTTTAAATTTGGGGAGTCAGAAGAATTGCTACCAAACAACTAACCACTGTGGGACCCCTGATCTAGAACCTCCAGAGTGGCATTGTCTCAAACCGAAAACAATTGCTAGGCCCTAAACAGAAATTAGCACATGGTTCCAGGCTTAAATGATTTTAGCGGTTAGTTAGCATTAGCATTCTAAAGTTAGCTAGAACATGACCCCTCCCTGTCCCACACTACTGTATCTATCTGTATCATGTTATATACGTGTGAACAATCTACATTTCCTCCACGTCAGTTTGGCCTTTCACGTTTGGCTCACAGCTCGGCTTGCTACATAGCTTATCGCTCTCGTGGACTAGCAGGAATGGGGAACGGGGACCATCCTATCTACCCAGCAAGAGAGAGGCTAGTTCTGCCTTGTGGAACTCTCAGAAGACCTGTGGTTAGACTGCTCCAGCTGAGTTGAACCTCAGTCCCCATGCTGATGCATGTGGACGGTAAGAAGCTCCAGGGCAGATCTGGTGTTCAGGTTATTGGATTCGTTATGTCTCTATCCGTTTCCTGAACGCCCTGTGTGCAGTCAGGGTTTGTCCCTGCCGAGTACCATCACAGACAAATATTTTTAGTGGAAAATCATCTACTGAAGCCTCGCTCGTCTGCTATAGTACCATATCCCCACCAAACTGTCCGATTTATGACATCTTCCCAGACGGTGTCTCATATACGGCGGTCAACACCCGTTCAGCCGAGACCCTCATGAGCAGTTATTTACTGCGTTTACTGGCGGGTGGTACAGGATGTTGTTTTTCATCCTGCATGTGGATCCGATAAGAGCCCTTAAACCGCGCTGCAAACTGCAGTGCCTAATGTGAAACAGTTTTCTCGGAAAACCACAGATGCAGTTAGCAGCAGCACCGCCATTTTTTTCCCAACACCCTCATCCTGTTAGCCATGACTACAGGCTGAACTGTACACGTAATGTGCAGGTATGTCATAACCTTGAGTGTTCATCCCATTTCTTAATCCATAGGGTTTAGTATGATATGGGGGCCACCCATTTGTAGCTAGGACAGCTTCAACTCCTCTGGGAAGGCAAGGTTTAGGAATGTGATGTGTCTATGGGAATTCTTGACCGTTCTTCCAGAAGAGCATTTGTGAGGTCACTGATGTTGGACGAGAAGGCCTGGCTCTCAGTCTCCACTCTAATCCATCCCAAAGGTGTTCTATCGGGTTGAGGTCAGGACTCTGTGCAGGCCAGTCCAGTTCCTCCACACCAAACTCGCTCATCCATGTCTTTATGGAGCTTGCTATGTTCACTGGTGTGCGGTCATGTTGGAACAGGAAGGGGCGGTCCCTAAACTGTCCCCACACAGTTGGGAGAATGAAATTGTCCAGAGTCTCTTGGTCTGCTGAAGCATTAAGAGTTCCTTTCCAATTCCTGAACTCGGCATGATGCAGTCAGACAAGTACCGTTCTCCTGGCAACCTGCCAAACCCAGACTCGTCCATCGGCTTGCCAGATGAAGAATCTATCATGGTACCACTCTGGAATTCACTGAGCTCCTGAGAGCGATCTATTGACCCCCTGTTTGCAGGAGCAGACCACTGTCCACTGACAGCTAGCACTACCCAACATTTTCAGAGGAATGGCCCCTCCACGAGCTCAAGAGTGGACAGTGAGAGAAGCACACCTTGGCAAAAGTCCATGACAATGGGGACAACGCTGCTTGGCTGGTACGTGTATAGCTGGAGGCTGGAGTCGGTGGCTCGATGGCGATACTGCCACAGTGAGGCACAGGGCTTCAGTGTGGTAGCAGCAGAGCAGTTGGTGAGGCAGCACCTGCAGAGACAGAGGGCATTACGTTGGACAGCATCACAAGCCTGAGATGATGGGATGACCATCTCAGTGGTTCTACCTCATCATCTTTAGGACTTCCTCCTGATACATTTTGGTTCCCGGTTGTGGTTCCTCTTCGGGCTCCTAGGAAGTTTCTCCTCTTGAGTCTTGGAAGTCCTCTCAATGCTTCCTCCTCATGCTCTTAGGAAATGTCTCCGTTTGGGCTTTGGGTCCTCTCAGTGGTTCCTCCTCGTGATCTTCAGGAGTTCCTCCTTTTGAATTTTGGTTCCCGGTTGTGGTTCCTCTTCGGGCTCCTAGGAAGTTTCTCCTCTTGAGTCTTGGAAGTCCTCTCAATGCTTCCTCCTCATGCTCTTAGGAAATGTCTCCGTTTGGGCTTTGGGTCCTCTCAGTGGTTCCTCCTCGTGATCTTCAGGAGTTCCTCCTTTTGAATTTTGGTTCCCGGTTGTGGTTCCTCTTCGGGCTCCTAGGAGGTTTCTACTCTAAATGCTTCGTCCTCATGCTGTTAGGAAATGTCTCCGTTGGGCTTTGGGTCTTCTCAGTGGTTCCTCCTCATGATCTTCAGGAGTTCCTCCTTTTGAATTTTGGTTCCCGGTTGTGGTTCCTCTTCGGGCTCCTAGGAGGTTTCTCCTCTTGAGTCTTGAAGTCCTCTCAATGCTTCCTCCTCATGCTCTTAGGAAATGTCTCCGTTGGGCTTTGGGTCCTCTTAGTGGTTCCTCCTCATGATCTTCAGGAGTTCCTCCTTATGAATTATGGTTCCCGGTTGTGGTTCCTCTTCAAGCCCCTAGGAAGTTTCTCCTCTTGAGTCTTGGAAGTCCTCTCAATGCTTTCTCCTCATGCTCTTAGGAAATGTCTCCATTTGGGTTTTGGCTCCTCTCAGTGGTTCCTCCTCGTGATCTTCAGGAGTTCCTCCTTTTGAATTTTGGTTCCCGGTTGTGGTACCTCTTCGGGCTCCTAGGAGGTTTCTCCTCTTGAGTCTTGAAGTCCTCTAAATGCTTTGTCCTCATGCTCTTAGGAAATGTCTCCTTTTGGGTTTTGGGTTCTCTCAGTGGTTCCTCCTCATGATCTTCAGGAGTTCCTCCTTTTGAACTTTGGTTCCCGGTTGTGGTTCCTCCTTGTGCTCTTAGGAAGTCTGGGTCTTTGATCCCCTCTCGGTATTCTTTGACCTCATTTGCATTTTGGTTTCACTCAGGTTTTCCCATCTAGTCCTAGGGAGTTTCTTCCTTGGTTTCCGGTGACCTTCCCCACAAGTCCAGAGCTCCGTAGACTTGGTGTAGCTCAGCAGATAAGACCACTATCTGCCATGGAGCCGCCATCACGTGTGGGAGACTGGTGTTCAAAGCCTGGTCTGGTTGGCTATGCTGTCCTTGGGCAAGACTCCTAAAACTACATTGGCCCACCTGTAAGTTGCTCTGGATAAGAGCATCAGCTAAATACCATAAATGTAAATGTATATGCCTTCCTACTAGAGTCAATAGAGGAGCCCTTCCTCCACGCTGGCGCCACAACATTACAGCTACGTTCCATTACTTTCTAACTCACACAATTAAATCCCACGTTCTCTGTATTTATTATCATGGTTTGAATTCCCGTTATAGGAATTCCCAGTTTTTCATTTCTTTTTCTTTGATCTCCTCCTTCATTATGCCAGTGCATTACATCTAATCTCCTCAGAAACATCTCCGTGGAAACTCAATATCTTGAGAGTGGTCTCCGCCTTTTGCAGAGTACCATATTAGTTCCCAGTTTTGGGAAAAAAAGATTTTCCCACTGTAGCGAATACTCCACTGGACAGTATTTAAACCCACTGGGCCAGGAGTGGGAAGCTTCCCAGTGCCAGGGGCGATCGGCCACGCTCCATGGTTATAAATGTTAGGAGCCCGGACTTTTAATAAGGTATGGAAAGCTGTGAACCTATCCGCTAACGATCTCATCCGAGGAGCGTTTTTACCGCAGGCGTTAAGCAGCTTTCTCGCTTATGTACTGGCGCAGGGCGGCAGATGCCTGGGCTGTATCGATTCATTAACGAACAGCGTGGGTCATACGTTATATTCCGAATATTAATTAGCAAAACACCTGTTTTCTGTTTGATTTTACACCAATCAGAGTGTTTCCCTCGACTCCGCCGCCTCGGTGAGGGGCATTAATTAGCGATGACAGATACAGTTGATCTCATTAAACTGACAGTCCTCTTGTGGCTCCAGATGACATCAAAAGGAGTGACGGGAAACCGTGTGTGGTTTTATCCGAGGAAGCATAAGGCGGCCACCGCGCTGCACCAAAGGTAAAATAATAAACTGCTTCCTGTTTAATGAAGAGCACTGATTAACCGTATGGTGGCCTGATACAGGCAAAGCTTATAGAGTCTCGCTTTTAAGTTTGGGTTCCTCCCTGTGGTTCTTGGAGTTTCTCCTTTGAAATTTTGGTTGCTGTCGGAGGTTCCTAGGGAGCTGCTCCTTTGGAGTCGTATTAGTGGTTCCTTCACATGTTCCTCAGGAGTTGAGTCTTTGAGTTTTGGCTGCTGTCAGTGGGTTCTCCTCATGTTCTGAGGGGCTGTGCCTCCTTTGAGTCGTGCATTCTCTCAGGGTTCCTCCACATCTTTGAGTTTTGGCTTCTATGAGGAGTTCCTCCATGAGTTCCTAGGGAGTTTCTCCTTTTGAGTCTGGGAGCCTCTAAGTGGTTCCTCCACATGTTCCTATGGAGTTTCTCCTTTTCAATCTGGGAGCCTTTCAGTGGTTCCTCCACATCTTTGAGTTTTGGCTCCTATCAGGGGTTCCTCCATGGGTTCCTAGGCAGTTTCTCCTTTTGAGTCTGGGAGCCTCTCAGTGGTTCCTCCACATGTTCCTAGGGATTTTCTCCTTTTGAGTCTGGGAGCCTCTCAATGGTTCGTCCAAATGTTCCTAGGGAGTTTCTCCTTTTGAGTCTTGGATCCCCTTAGTGGATCCTTCACATGTTCCTAGGGAGTTTCTCCTTTTGAGTCTGGGAGCCTCTCATTGGTTCCTCCATGAGTTCCCAGGGAGTTTCTCCTTTTGAGTCTGGGAGCCTCTCAGTGGTTCCTCCATGAGTTCCCAGGGAGTTTCTCATTTTGAGCCTGGGAACCTCTCAGTGGTTCCTCCACATGTTCCTAGGGAGTTTCTCCTTTTGAGTCTGGGAGCCTCTCATTGGTTCCTCCATGAGTTCCCAGGGAGTTTCTCATTTTGAGCCTGGGAGCCTCTCAGTGGTTCCTCCACATGTTCCTAGGGAGTTTCTCCTTTTGAGTCTGGGAGCCTCTCAGTGGTTCCTTCACATGTTCCTAGGGAGTTTCTTCTTTTGAGTTTGGATCCCCTTAGTGCTCCTCCACATGCTCCTAGGGAGTTTCGTTCTTTGAGTTTTGACTACTGTCAGTGGGTTCTCCTCATGTTCCGAGGGATTGTGCCTCCTTTGAGTCATGCATTCTCTCAGGGTTCCTTCTCAGATCTTTGAGTTTTGGCTCCTATCAGTCGTTCCTCCACATGTTCCTAGGGAGTTTCACCTTTTGAGTCTGGGATCCTCCAAGTGGTTTCTTCACATGTTCCTACGGAGTTTTGCCATTTGAGTTTTGGCTAGTGTCAGTGGTTCCTCTTCATGTTCCTAGGGACTTTCTTATTGTGGGGTTTGGACCATCTCATTGGTTCCTCCACATATTCCTAGGGATTTTTTTCCTTCAGAGTCTGGAATACTCCAAGTGGGTCCTTTACATGTTACTAGTGAGTTCTGCCCTTTGAGTTTTGGCTACTGTCTGTGGTTCCTCTTCATGTTCCTAGGGACTTTCTTGTTTTGGGGTTCGGATCCACTCAGTGGTTCCTCCATGTGTTCCGTGGGAGTTTTGCCCTTTGAGTCTTGGATCCTGTCAGTGGTTCATCCTCATGTTCTTAGGGACTTTTCTTCTTTTGAGTCTTAGATCTATAGATAGATAGATAGATAGATAGATAGATAGATAGATAGATAGATAGATAGATAGATAGATAGATAGATAGATAGACAGATGTTAGCTTCATTAGTTTCATAGCCCGCGTGCAAAGCTAAAGAAGCTAACTTCAGACAGCATCTACCACTGTAGGTCTAGGGAAATAACCATGACCATGTTCAAAAGACTGCTCCCTGGCTGGTGGTGGGCTCATGACCAGCATCCATTGGAAAATTCCTTGGCATAGTGAATTAAAGTCACCCAGTGAAGATGATGCCATTCTATGAAGCTGCTCCGTTGTGATCTCATTGTAGGAGCTCCATAATTAACCCCTGAAGGCTTCTTTCAGATAATTTGTTTACCCGAAACATACTTAACACCCTGAATATCACAGAAATCCACAGAAAGCAGTAATTACATTAGGCAAATCATGACGAACTGCGAGCAACCGAGCTAGACAACTCAGGGAGGCTTCTGTTTGTTGCATACCCCGAAGCATTTTGGTGTGTAATTAATCCTATTACATTTTCAGCGGTAACACATACGTGCCTTGAGTGTCGCTAGCATGATGTCGCCATCCAGAAGGTGAGAGAAAACAAGCTTCGGAAGCGGTGGCATTTGCCTCTGCACATTGACACTGTACTACCAAAAGTATTCACTCAGCTGCCTTCACAGCTGCCTAGGATGACGACCCAGCCTTTGCATCTAGAACAGCTTCAACTCCTCCAGGAAGGCTTTCCACAAGGTTTAGGAATGTGGTTACGGGAATTTTTGGTCGTTCTTCCAGAAGGACATTTGTGAGGTCAGACACTGATGTTGGACGAGAAGGCCTGGCTCGCAGTCTCCGCTCTAATTCATCCCAAAGGTGTTCTATCAGGTTAAGGTCAGGACTCTGTGCAGGCCAGTCCAGTTCCTCCACACCAGACTCATCCATGTTGGAACAGGAAGGAGCCATCCCCAAACTGTTCCCATGAAGTTGGGATCATGATGGTCCAGAGTCTCTTGGTCTGCTGAAGCATTAAGAGTTCCTTTCACTGGAACTAAGGGGCGGAGCCAAACTCCTGAACAACAACCCCACACCATAACGCCCAGTTTGCCAAACTTTACAGTTGGCACAGTGCAGCCAGACAAGTACCCTTTTCCTGGCAACCGCCAAACTCTTCCAACGAATTGCCAGTCGGAGAAGCTTGATTGGTCACTCCAGAGAACACTGGATCTGCTCTAGACTCCAGTGGCAACGCCTTACTCCACTGCATTCAACACTTTGCACTGCACTTGGTGATGTAAGTTTGGATGCAGCTGCTCAACCATGGAAACCCATTCCATGAAGCTCCTTACGCATTGTTCCTAAGCTGATCTGAAGGCCACATGAAGTTTGGAGGTCTGTGGCGATTGACCTATGCACTATACACCTTAGCATCCGCTGACCCCGCTCTGTCATTGTACGTGTCCTAACACTGTGTGGCTGAGTTGCTGTCGTTCCCAATCACTCCCACTGTGTTACAATCCCACTCTCAGTGGACTGTGGAATATTTAGTAGGGTGGGAATTTCACGACTGGACTTGCTGCACAGGTGGCATCCTATCACGGTACCACACTGGAGTTCACTGAGCTCCTGAGAGCGACCCGTTCTCACTAATATCTGTAGGAGCAGTCTGCATGTCTAGGTGCTTGGTTGTATTCACCTGTGGCCATGGAAGTGATTGGAACACCTGAATTTAATGATATGGAAGGGGGAGTGAATACTTTTGGCAATATCGTGTATCTTCATACACCATATTCCCATCTTCATTTCTCCACCAATGAAACAAAGTAGCTCATGTGTACTTGGCGTATTGTGGGCTGTATTGTCTTATTTGAGCAACTGATTAGCAGTTCCCCAAATTATTCAAGGTGCCATGTCCGGCATTCCCCCGGTGTCTGGAAAGCTTCTCGACGCAGGGGAAATTTTCATCTCCGAGTCTGCCGGCCTACGGGGCACCTTGTTAAGCGGCAGGCTTTGAATTTGGCTGCCGGCGGCTTCACTAATCTCTCAAGCGAATGGGATTTGCTGTGTTTAGGCTTTATCCGTCACCGGCTGCAGGTCAGCGGTGTGGTCAAAATTTAAATGACTTGTAAATGAAACAACATGACAAGTGCTGACATACTCATGTGGCCTTCCTTTATCGCTCCAACACACTTTTCTCTCACCTTTATTCCACTTCTTGCTGCAGCCATAAAACGCTATAAAAAGACCAAACTGTAAAAAGCGTCAACTCAAAACGTGTCACCTGTAAATCCTTTAAATGAGCTTCCCAAGCCGAATGACCGTAAAGCGCCTACTTAAAGTGATTTAGCTACTTTAAAACTTTAGATATGCTACAACTCAGGGAATGTTGTTTAGCTGAGATCTAACTTTTTATGTAGTATGGGGTTTTCAAAGGCATAATCTCAGCTCTGGTAGGGTAGGTCTTCTTCTGAGGAGGGGCGGGGTTTAATGTGCGGTTATGGTTGGGTATTTGGGGGATTTTGGGGAGCACAATCTCCGCATTTACATGCACACAATAGTGAAGAAGTGAAAGGTGGAACTATAATGGGGATGGAGATGGAGATAAGAGTGGGGCTATTAGAAAGATGGAACTCATAGTAGACGTTTAGAGTAGGTGGAACTATGAGGTAGGTGGAGCGCATAGTGGATGTTTAAGGTAGGTGAAGCTATAAGGTAGGTGGAACTCATAGTAGATCATGGTAGATCTTTAGGGTAGGTGTAACTATGGAGAGAGATGCTGTTGCTAGTGATGTTATGGCGTAAGAAAGAGCTCATAGTGGAGTAATTAGAGTGGGGCTATTAGGAAGATGGAACTCATAGTAGACCTTTAGAGTAGGAACTATAAGGTAGATGGAGCATATAGTGGTGTTGTGGGATAGATGGAGCTCCTAGAGGAGATATATGGTAGAGAGAGCTTATAGTGGAGTTATAAGGTAGATGGAGCTTTTAGTGGAATTCTAAGGTAGGATGGAACTATAAGGTAGATGGAGCTCATAGTGGAGTTATAAGGTAGACAGAGCTCGTAGTGGAGTTGTAAGGTAGATGGAGCTCAAAGTGGAGTTATAAGGTAGATGGATCTCGTAGTGGAGTTATAAGGTAGATGGAGCTCATAGTGGAGTTATAAGGTAGATGGAGCTCATCGTGTGTAGCTATAAGGTAGCTAAAGCTCATAATGGAGTTATAAGGTAGATGGAGCTTGTAGTGGAATTATAAGGTAGATGGAGCTCGTAGTGGAGTCATAAGGTACATGGAGCTCGTAGTGGAGTTATAAGGTAGACGGAGCTCATAGTGGAGTCATAAGGTAGATGGAGCTCAAAGTGAAGTTATAAGGTAGATGGAGCTCGTAGTGAAGTTATAAGGTAGATGGAGCTCATAGTGGAGTTATAAGGCAGATGAAGCTCATAGTGGAGTTATAAGGTAGCTGGAGCCTATAGTGGAATAATAAGGTAGATGGAGCTCATAGTGTGTAGCTATAAGATAGATGGAGCTCATAGTGGAGTTAAAAGGTAGATGGAGCTCGCAGTGGTGTTGTTAGGTAGATGGTGCACATAGTGAAGTTATAAGGTAGATGGAGCTGATAGTGGAGTTATAAGGTAGATGGAGCTCATAGTGGAGTTATAAGGCAGATGAAGCTCATAGTATAGTTATACGGTAGATGGAGCTCATAGTGGAGTTATAAGGTAGATGGAGCTCATCGTGTGTAGCTATAAGGTAGATGGAGCTGATAGTGGAGTTATAAGGTAGATGGAGCTGATAGTGGAGTTATAAGGTAGATGGAGCTCATAGTGGAGTTATAAGGTAGATGGAGCTCATAGTGAAGTTATAAGGTAGATGGAGCTCATAGTGGAGTTATAAGGTAGATGGAGCTTGTAGTGGAGTTATAAGGTAGATGGAGCTCATCGTGTGTAGCTATAAGGTAGATGGAGCTCATAGTGGAGTTTAAGGTAGATGGAGCTCATAGTGGAGTTATAAGGTAGATGAAGCTCATAGTGGAGTTATAAGGTAGATGGAGCTCATAGTGGAGTTGTAAGGTAGACTGAGCTCTTAGTGGAGTTATAAGGTAGATGGAGCTCATAGTGGAGCTATAAGCTAGAAAAAGCTCATAGTGGAGCTATAACATCGGTGGAGCTCAGCTTAGAGCTATAGGATAGATGGAACCACAGCAGGTGGAGCTTATTCCAAAGTTTAAAGAACCTTTATATACTGTAAAGGTTCTTGAAAGAACCCAGAACTTTTTGATAACCTTTTACACAGACAAGAACATCTCATTAACAGAAATGGTTCTACAGTGGACAAAAATGGTTCTTCTGTAGCGTCATTCAAAGAACCCTTTGTGGCACCTGCGTTGTAATGGTTCTATTTAGAACCTTCAGCACACAAAGAGCCATTCGAATCTGTAAATGCTTATGTGCACGATCCAGTGGCTGTCGGCAAAACGCTTGTATAGTTAGTCAGAACCTTTTTTGGTACTGTAGAACCCTAGAACCCCCTGCTAGGAATGTATGACTTACAGGAAGTAGTAATCATATAATCAAAGCCACATTAATACCTGTATACCTGTATCACTATATACCTGTATAACAGTGGGTGGATGAATTAGCCCAACTGAGCAATGACGCCCCATAGCAAACTAAACCAAATCAGCTCTGGGACACTTAGCATTCATCACCATGCCCCATTCCGGGTAACTGGAATGTGACATTTATTATCCGGGCCCGTCGTCACTGACGTGGACGTGTGGCAGAGTGGTTTTCGTTATGTGTCTGGACGTCCGCGGAGAAATTGAAAAGGCAAAAACGCTTTTGACATTTGCTTGAACTCGCTCCACCTCCCTCTAAAAGCGATGATGCTCAGACGCGTGGGGTGGGGCGGGGATGGGGGGGGATCAGGAAGACACAGAGGGAGGGGAAGTACAGTCTTCATCTCACTCATTCATTCCCCGGGCAGCTTTTTCAATACAGCAGATGTCAGACTGATTGGAGGATACAGAGAGGGCTTGAAGCATTAATATGCAAACTCCACATCAACAAACAAATATTCCCATTTAAATGGAAATCATAAATGTGGAATGGCGGCGCCATACAATGAAGGAAGCACTCGAAATCGCTTCTGTTTGATTCAGACTGCTAACCACTTAGAGCAAACAGCACTTTCACATGGGCCGATATCACACTTCATACTGCGTACCATTAATCGCTGTGCACTTCAGACGTATCAGTATAGGGATACAGCTGGGAGAGTGTAGCACCAGCTCCACCGTGCTGGTGTACAGTTACACACTGTAGCTTATCTCTCCGTTTGGGGTCATGCAGTCTTTTGTCCTGGCTTGGTTTGATAGGTTTATGTGGCTGACCTTTCTCCACCTAGCATGTTCTGCCACCTAGAATGGTCCACCAGTCAAACGATACCTGGAGAACTGTGTTCCGACAACCGAGAACCCATCCAGTGACATGTGGCCAGTGAGTGGAAGTACAAAGTGGGTGTTTCTAATAAAGCGGCCAGTTAGTGGAAGTACAAGGTAGGTGTTTCTAATAAAGTGGCCAGTGTGTGAAATACAAGATGGGTGTTTCTAATAAAGTGGCCAGTGTGTGAAGTATAAGGTGGGTGTTTCTAATAAAGTGGCCAGTAGGTGGAAGTACAAGGTGGGTGTTTCTAATAAAGTGGCCACTTAGTGGAAGTACAAGGTAGGTGTTTCTAATAAAGTGGCCAGTGTGTGAAATACAAGATGGGTGTTTCTAATAAAGTGGCCAGTGTGTGAAGTATAAGGTGGGTGTTTCTAATAAAGTGGCCAGTAGGTGGAAGTATAAGGTGGGCGTTTCTAATAAAGTGGCCAGTTAGTGGAAGTACAAGGTGGGTGTTTCTAATAAAGTGGCCAGTGAGTGGAAGTACAAGGTGGGTGTTTCTAATAAAGTGGCCAATGAGTGGAAGTACAAGGTGGGTGTTTCTAATAAAGTGGCCAGTGAGTGGAAGTACAAGGTGGGTGTTTCTAATAAAGTGGCCAGTGTGTGGAAGTACAAGGTGGGTGTTTCTAATAAAGTGGCCAGTGTGTGAAGTATAAGGTGGGTGTTTCTAATAAAGTGGCCAGTGAGTGGAAGTACAAGGTGGGTGTTTCTAATAAAGTGGCCAGTGTGTGAAGTACAAGGTAGGTGTTTCTAATAAAGTGGCCAGTGTGTGAAGTACAAGGTGGGTGTTTCTAATAAAGTGGCCAGTGTGTGAAGTACACGGTGGGTGTTTCTAATAAAGTGGCCAGTAGGTGGAAGTACAAGGTGGGCGTTTCTAATAAAGTGGCCAGCGAATAAAAGTATCCATAGTTAAGTCATACCTGCATTGATTTGATGATGACTGGGTTGCCATTAAACCCCCCTCCTCGTAAACTCTCTAATGAAGTAACACGAGGGCCAATTTACACAGCATGTTCCAATCTCGAACAAAGCGAGAAATCCATCTCGGTGTGCGAGAGGGGAATAACAGCAAAGCCACGCTTCCACACTCGGAGCGCACTCCCTCCACCTCCAGCCACTCTCCTGCTCCGTTAACTTTCACGATCATTGAGTCAATCATATAGAGTCTCCCACAGTCCGCGCTGTTTAATTTACAGGCTGAACTGCAGCTCCGTCGTAACAGTAAACCTGCAGCTGCTCCGGCACTCTCAGCCCCAGCCAGTACGCTCCCAACAACTCTCACGCTTGTTGCGATGGACTCGGGTGCCGTAATATTGACACAACACTGATACGGTCGGAGCGTAACATAAAGCAGGAAGGCCGGTTCGTCAGTGGCGATTACGATGGTGAACTGTGGAAGGGAAATTTACTCTATCTATCAAAAATTGCTGGCTTCCAATTCTGATACACACGCATCGTCAACAACATAGACCACCCACCCAGAAGGAGGTGCGGGATTGCTGTGCTGTTGGGATGGAAGATGGAAGGTGACCATGATGATACATGTAGACTTAATGAGCTACACATACAGAAGTCTGTCTCCCAGTATGGACAACGCAACATGCCAGACGTCTCGGTATGGAGCTGTAGCTATGGAGCATCCCATGCAGCTGGGATATTCTCACACAGTTCCTGCAGATGGTGCGGTAGGGGTGGAGGTGGAGTGACACCAGGTCTTCTGGACGTCTGACAACAAGCTGTTCATCTTGGTGCTGACCACGGTGCCTCCACACACGGATTTGTTGGGCGTCTCCACCAAGACCAAAGCAGGACTGAAGATGACCAGCTGCCATTCTGAGTCACTCCATGACAGCTTGGACACCACTGCAGTCTTTGGTGGCAGTGACGTGGTGTTAAGGGCAGTCGCTGATACGGTCTGCGTGCATGTAGTCCTGCGTAGTCTCGCCAATTGTGGCAGTGGGTCACTCCACGCATGTCAGACAGTTCGTTGGTTCTCCATCATCCAGTATGTTGCTGGTGCATGCCTTTATCCACCAACTGCATACACATTGGCGTTTGGTGACTGATAACTGTACCATGGTGGCAACAGCCATGTCCAGTTAGGATGGCTTCAGGGGCATCGATATGCCAGCTTCGGGGGCACCCTTCTTTAATCAATGTACATTATCAGATCCAGTCGTCCACTTTTCTGGTTGTTGGACTAAATGAAGCATAGTCCTGGAGGACCACACCCTCAGCACAGGCTTAGCCACCCCTAGTCATAAACCAGCTGCATACGGACCACACAGTATGAATACGCGAGTGCTCTGATATTAAAACCACTTGTCCAGACGAGCAGACTAAATGAGTTAGGGTTAGCTCAGCTCACTGCTCACCTCTTCAGGAGAAAATCAGCCAGCATGCCATCTGTTTGAAAGCCCTTCTGGTCTCTAAGCTCCCCTCATCTTTCCAAAGCATCACTCATATTAACTGACGCTTCACTACATCCGTGATCATGGAGCATTTTGGGATGCCAAGTTTTCTCAGTCGCTGGAGTTGCTGCTGACCGCTAATCTGTTTCATATTAAGGAGGCATGAGGATGACCAAGCAATAAATACCTGTGGGGTGTGAGTGACGGGATCCATAGATGGGGAAGAGGTGGTACAGTGCAGGGAATTGTTGGTTCCATGTGTGGAAAATGGCTCCAGAGCAGATGTTAATGATTGGCTGAAAGGAGTGACTGAGCATGTGGGTGTGGCTAAAAGACCATAGTGTGAAGGAAGTAGCTGAATCTCCAGGTGTATGGAAGCAATGTACGGTCATACGGGTCTACCAGCAGTGGCTAAAATCCCAGTCTACAGGGAATTCTCCTCGGAATTGTGCCAGGGAAGGCATCCACCAAATCTGGCCCAACTACACAGTTCTGATGTGGCTACAACCTTGTCCAGTCCATGTTCAATCCAATCACAGCTGATGTTGATGCTTATGGAGGTGTAACACGTTATCACGGGTAACTACATGGAACTTCAGGAAATCTGATTCACTCTGGAAGCTGTTTGTGAAACGTTCCCGGCCCACCGGTTTCACCTTGCTTAAGTGGCTAATTAAGAGCCATACAGCAGCACATAATGAGCTTTAAGATATCTTTGAGTTGCATAATTAAGACGTTACTGCTCACCGCTCTCCTTCGACAATTGGAGGAGAAAACAAGCCGGGATTGTTGTTTCTTTACTTTCCAGCGGCGGACCGCTTGACTCAGTATCTCAGGGGCAAATTAAAACAGAAGGGATGAGGTGCCTTATTTATTTATTTATTCATCCGGCTTGTCAGTTTTTCCTGCAGCATCTTTTTCCCCTTCTTTTTTTTCCCACTGACTTTGAAAAGAAACACTTGGCATGGCTAACTCCCTTAGAAGGTGCTTCCCAATGATTCATTATGGGTTTGGACTTTGGTGGCTCATTTCTACAGCTGGGTAAAACCATGATCTAATAAACATGTGGTTATATCAATATTTAAATATCAGAGTAAAAGGCATAGCTCCTGAAAACCAACTGGAGCAAAACGAAGCATTGTGTCTAGAAATTCCCAAAGTTCCCACTTCCGTATCCTGCAGCTACCAGCACAGGAACTGAAGGTTGTAAATGAGTGTTTATAAAAGAGGTGAGAGGTGTGAACGATAGTGAAAGGAATGTAAAGGGAATATAAGTGACATAGAAACATTCCACATTGCCCTCAAAAACTGTTAACAACCCAACAACTGAGAGGAACCAGGACTCCAACGGAAAACCTCCCATAGTCATAGGGAGGAACACCTGAGAGGAACCAGGACTTCAAAGGAAAACCTCCCATAGTCATAGGGAGAAACAACTGAGAGGAACCAGGACTCCAATGGAAAACCTCCCATAGTCATAGGGAGAAACAACTGAGAGGAACCAGGACTCCAACAGAAAGCCTCCCATAGTCATAGGGAGAAACCACTGAGAGGAACCAGGACTCCAAAGGAAAACCTCCCATAGTCATAGGGAGGAACACCTGAGAGGAACCAGGACTCAATCAGAAAACCTCCCATAGTCATAGGGAGGAACCACTGAGAGGAACCAGGACTCCAACAGAAAGCCTACCATAGTCATAGGGAGGAACCACTGAGAGGAACCAGGACTCCAACAGAAAGCATCCCATAATCATAGGGAGAAACCACTGAGAGGAACCAGGACTCCAATGGATAATCTCCCATACTCATAGGGAGAAACCACTGAGAGGAACCAGGACTCCAACGGAAAACCCCCATTGTCATGGGGGCGAACCAATGAGAGGAACCAGGACTCAAAAGGAGAAACCCCCATTGTCATGGGGTTGAACCAATGAGAGGAACCAGGACTCCAACAGAAAACCTCCCATAGTCATAGGGAGAAACAACTGAGGAACCAGGACTCAAAAGAAGCTCCCATCCATGAGGAAGAACCAATGTATGACAACAACTCCCTAAGAGTATGACTCTTGTGAACCACGCACAAGTCAGGAGAAGTAGTTCCCTATCATGAAGAAGAACCTCTGAGAGACACCAAGAAAATAGAACCCCCAACTCAAAAGGAGACCTCTCCTGAGGAAGAACCAAGGAGAGGAACCAAGACTCCAGAGAAGGAAACCACTGAGAAGAACTAACACTCAAAAGTGAAACTTCTGTAAGAGCAGGAGGAGGATCCCTAAACTCAAAAGGAGACGCATCCCGAGGAAGAACCACAGAGAGGAACCAAGACTCCAGAGAAGGAAACCACTGAGAAGAACTAACACTCAAAAGTGAAACTTCTCTAGGAGCAGGAGTAGGATCCCCCCAGCTCAAAAGGAGGCACATCCTGAGGAATAACCACTGAGAGGAACCAAGCCTCCAGAGAAGAAACCACTGAGAAGAACTAACACTCAAAAGTGAAACTTCTCTAAGAGCAGGAGGAGGATCCCCCCAGCTTAAAAGGAGACGCATCCCGAGGAAGAACCACAGAGAGGAACCAAGACCCCAGAGAAGGAACGTTCTAGGAACTTGAGGTAAAACCAGTGAGAAACTCCCTAAATGACCCTTGAGAAGATCCAGACCTGTGGTTGTAGGGTTCTCCTGCTCTAGCAGACTTCACTATCAAGCTCTTCATGAGATTAAGATGGAGGTGCTAGTAAGTAAAGCTAGGCTAGTAGAAATGTGATCCTGGCCTTGGTTCCCAAGAGGCCTGGCAGCATTCCGGTCTAATATCTACAGGAGAGAACGTTCACAGTGATACTCTGTTGCACTTTCCCGTGGTTTTACACCTCGCTCTTTACGCCACCGGGCTTTTTGGGCGACTTGCCGCTTTACAAAGTTTAGCATTCCGGACAAGCTGTCCAGGAGAGTTTGCCAACACCCTAGAAACATTTCTAATATCATTTTCAGCTTAAAGCTTATGTGGCAGAAAAACGAATTACTCTCCCGCTCACCCCCTCCCTGTTCCCCTCCCTCCCTCTCTCCGTCCCTCACTCACCCCCTCCCTCGTTCTGACCGCGGCCAGCATTTGGCGTCCCCCGCCAGGCTGGATTACTTTACAGGAAGTGGACAGCGGCTGATGGATCGAGACTGACAGCTCCGGCTGATGAATGGGCCGCGAGCTGACGAGGATGATGACTTCTTTAGCTTTTCTTAGATTTATTTATCGATTGGAGACGGGCTGTTTTTAAATCCGACCAGCACCCAAGTGAAAGGAGACAGGTACATGGTGGGGGTGGTTTCAAGCTACATGTGAAACATGGAGGCTAAGGCTGTATTCCAAATGGAATGCTGCACACTACCTACATACTAAAGCTACCTAAAAGTATTATGCAGTATGTGACCATACTGTAGATCTGTAACACACTGGAGATACCCGGATGGTGTTCTACTCAGTCAGATGTTCAAGTGTACAGGTGGAGCTATCTTCATGGTGTACTGGAGATAGCCGGATGGTGTTCTACTCAGTCAGATGTTCAAGTATACAGGTGGAGCTATCTTCATGGTGTACTGGAGATACCCGGATGGTGTTCTACTCAGTCAGATGTTCAAGTATACAGGTGGAGCTATCTTCATGGTGTACTGTAGATACCCTGATGGTGTTCTACTCCAGTCAGAGGTTCTGATGTACAGGTGGAGCTCTTTTCATGATGTACTGGAGATACCCTAATGGTGTTCTACTCCAGTCAGAGGTTCTGATGTACAGGGGGAGCTATCTTCATGATGTACTGGAGATACCCTGATGGTGTTCTACTCCAGTCAGAGGTTCTGATGTACAGGTGGAGCTATCTTCATGATGTACTGGAGATCCCCGGATGGTGTTCTACTCAGTCAGATGTTCTAGTGTACAGGTGGAGCTATCTTCATGGTGTACTGGAGATACCCGGATGGTGTTCTACTCCAGTCAGATGTTCTAGTATACAGATGGAGCTATCTTCATGGTGTACTTGAGATACCCTGATAGTGTTCTACTCCAGTCAGGTGTTCTAGTGTACAGGGGGAGCTATCTTCATGGTGTACTGGAGATAACCGGATGGTGTTCTACTCCAGTTAGAGGTTCTAGTGTACAGGTGGAGCTATGTTCATGGTGTACTGGAGATACCCTGATGGTGTTCTACTCCAGTCAGAGGTTCTGGTGTACAGGTGGAGCTATCTTCATGGTGTGCATATGCAGCATAATACACTATGCTATACTATGCAATACTATACAATTATGTACTCTACACTACCATACTATACTTTACTACATCATACTGTTCTGTACTATAATATTCTATACTATGTACATCATAATACACTATTCTATACTATACAATACTATTCAATTATATACTATTCTATACTATAATATACTACAGGCTGTACTACAGTATAGTATAAAAAAATACAATGTAATATAATATTATATAATATAATATAGTCCAGATTTAAACACTACAGAGAATATTTGTTCTCACATAATTCTCATTTTACTCTTCATTTTCTCTTCAGGACTGTTTGCACGTTTACTTACAAAAAGTCACTACTTAAAGACATTACACAGAAAGGCTCTACTATACTGACCCGTTATTGTACTTGTATTGTATTGTATACTATACTATACTATACTATACTATACTATACTATACTATACTATACTATACTATACTATACTATACTATACTACATTATATTATATTATAATATACTATACTATTCCAGGCTAGGCTAGGCTATAATATACTTGGCTATACCATACTGTACTACACTATACTAAAGTATACCATAGTATACTATGCTATTGTATGCTACTCTGTACTATACTATACTATATGATAGTATGCTATACTATACTATACTATACTATAGGTCACTTTATCTTAATAACTACATAATATTTACCTATAATATAATATTATATAATATAATATAGTCCAGATTTAAACACTACAGAGAATATTTGTTCTCACATAATTCTCACTTTACTCTTCATTTTCTCTTCAGGACTGTTTGCACGTTTACTTACAAAAAGTCACTACTTAAAGACATTATACAGAAAAGCTCTACTATACTGACCTGTTATTGTAAAACATTATGCATTAAACATGAATAATTAATCTGTTCACTTAAAACATCTGTTCACTGAATACTACAAGTTCAACTAACTCAGCAATTCAAGTTAACTCTTACTTTTATTTTTTTCTTACTCAAATTTGTTTTTTACAGTGTGCCATCTATTGGTTTAATTCTGTTCTTTCTCATGAAGACCAATAAAAGCTTGACGTTCTTCCATTTTGAGTGTGCCCCATTTTTTAAATACTGAGAAAGTGAAATTGTCATTTGTGGAACCAGCATGACCTTTTAACATTCATTTAAAGCTGTTCTATAATGCAAAGTACATTTAGTTACCATCTGTTACACCAGCTTGTTCAAATTCATTTAAAGCTTCTGATTTATGTAACGTGTGATTTGCACTGTGTTGGTCCTATAAGTGAATTTTCACATTTCTGCCTACCTGTTCCCAGTCTGAGAGCAGCACAGCATTGCCAGCAGAGCAGTGTTGCCAGCAGAGCAGCGCTGCCTGGGGCGGAGGGGGGTTATGTGCTTTGCCCAAGGGCATAACCAGGTATACTCAGGCAGTCCTGGGATTTAAATCTCTCCTACCGCAAGGGGACCAGCCTTGCCATCCATTAAACCAGTATGATTTACATTTGTTAAGTGGTGCACAGTTTCTCTATGCTATTTAGTGTTGTAGTATGAGGTTCGGGATGTAGCCTTCATTGTTTAGTGAGGCCATGAAACACAATGGCTGGCATACTATACTATACTATACTATACTATACTATACTAAGCTATACTATGCTATGCTATGCTATACTGTACTTCACTGTACTATACTATACTATACTATACTATACTATACTGTACATACCACACTATGGCATACTCTACTCTAATCTACTATACTATACTATACTATACTATACTATACTATACTATACTATACTATACTATACTATTCCAGGCTAGGCTATAATATACTTGGCTATACCATACTGTACTACACTATACTGTACTACAGTATATTATAGTATATTATAGTTTGTTATACTCTACTCTACTCTACTCTACTCTACTCTACTCTACTCTACTATATTATACTATACCACACTATGGCATACTATATTATACTATTCTATACTATACTGTACTGTACTAAATTATACTATACTATACTATACTATACTATACTATACTATACTATACTATACTATACTATACTATACTATTCCAGGCTAGGCTATAATATACTTGGCTAAACCATACTGTACTACACTATACTGTACTACACTATACTATAGTATATTATAGTTTGCTATACTATACTATTGTATGCTACTCTGTACTATACTATATGATACTATACTATACTATACTATACTATACCTAACAGGTCCCTTTATCTTAATAATTACATAATATTTACCTACTGTATTAACTACTGTTGATAATTATGTTGCAGTTTTAAATGCATTAGTAAATGATGTCATTTGCGGTATTCACTCATTCGATATGTATCAATAATTATTTTGAATTGTAGAAACACGTTAATTTTGGCTTGTATTAACGAATCGATTATTTTTTAGATTATAATAATTAAATTATTAAAAGTAATTCCATCATAATTAGAATTAAAATATTGATATGTCTTGTTTTACATGACTAAGTAGATATTTTGTAACATGCTACTTTGTGATATTTGAATGACTTCTAATCGGTTAACACCGCATATTTTTTTTACCTGCATAAAGTCACTTTATAATGCATAACTGCCTTATATGCGTTATTGTAAAGTTATTGTAATAGACCTTACACTTAAATATAATATGTTTATGAAAAGCAGTTATATTATTAGTGCAGCTGATAAACCACATTGAAAGTTTTAATCCATTTGATTTATGCACTTGTTTTGAACTTCAACAAGCTATTAATACCAAAGTTTGTTATGGCCAGTAATAACTGAGACTTATGAGGACTAAAGGTTAGAAATATACGCAATTTTAGGGTGTCAGTTTTAAGCGACTAGCGACGTCGCAAAGGTCAAGCGTTAGCCTTTCACGTCGTGGTCGTACATGTAAAATTCATGATCCCTCTTCCCTTGACCTTCACCTACGACCAGGATAGCAGAAGAAGAACAGGTTTAAATCGCTCTGCTGGGAAAAGGCTTTTTCTATTAGCGAGGGAAAGCACAGGGGCCCGCACTACTCCATTAAAAACCCACAGCAGCACTCTTGTAAAATTCATCCACCCGTCTTAAATCCTCTAATAAAACGCTCAGTGATTTATTAACCATCAAGACCTCGGCCCTGTTAAGATCGCTCTCCTGTGCCATCCACAGTTTATATCACGGGGATGAACTCTGATCAAGTTCGGGATGGGGGGAAAAAAAAAAAGTTCATTAAAAACTGCCTCTGAAAAAGTAAACGTGACACGTGTGAGAATTGAGCTGGGATATTTAATGCAGGGTTCCCCACACAGAGGTTCGGATAATGTATTCCTCACTGAGCCTGCTGGAAAAGGCTCATATCATGGCAAAATGAATTTTCCTCCGCTGTTTTTCATAACAAGACTTTTCAGTAGTATGTAAACCAGGGGGTGTAGCTGTGGGGTGGCCTGGGGGGCCCAGGCACTCTCACTTAGAGCTCAAATCCCTTCAGTGCCAAAAGTAAATGTTACAACATGTAATTTGTCCTCTATTCATAATGGATCCTCGTAGGTAATGCATATGGCTGCATGAAACCGCTGGTTCAGTATTGCCACTGTTTCACACCAATTCTGAACACTATGCAAAAATGGACAGTCCGTGTTCAGACTCAACATATCAACATATGACCCTGCGTCTTCAGTCTGAGGGCACCAGAGTTTAGTTCTCCTTACTCATATTTGACTCTCAGTTATGTAAACAATATGCATATTTTAATTGACTATTCAGTTTCCCCACCAAATGGGGTTCTTGCTTCAGGTCCCCAGTTCAGGCATATGTTTCCCATAACCATAGTTACGTAGTTGGAACAATACAGCTGCAATGCAAGTGTTTTCCAAAACCATGGTTGGAACTATGGAGGGATCTAATATATTCCGAACCATCGTTAAGCGGCACAGGTGTTTCCCGAAACCGTAAGTCCGCCGAAACTTCCCAAACACAGCGTTCTAAGCATAGCTGTAGACATGTGGTTAGAAATATACTAGAATATTATAATTAGGATTAGAACTAGAACTAGAAATATTATTAGAAATAGAATTAGGACTAGAACTGCATCTAGAAATAGAGTTAGAATTAGATTTAGGATTAGAATTGAAACAAGAAATATAATTAGAACTCAGATTAGTATTATAACTACAACTAGAAATAGAATTACAATTAGGCTAGACCTAGAACTAGAATTAGATATAAAAAATGAATTAGGTTTTATAACTAGAAGTACATCTACAAATAGAATTAGAATTCAAGTTACGATAAGAATTAGCGCTAAAACTAGAAACAGAATTTGGATTAGGATTAGAATTAGAACTAGAACTAAAACTAAAATTAGAATTAGGATTACAGCTAGAACTAGAACTAGAATTAGGACTAGAACTGTATCTAGAAATAAAATTAGAATTAGATTTAGGACTAGAATTGGAATAAAAAAATATAATTAGAACTCAAATTAGTGTTATAACTAGAACTTGAACAAGAAATAGAATTACAATTAGGCTAGAACTAGAACTAGAATTAGATATAAAAACTGAATTAGGTTTATAACTAGAAGTACATCTAGAAATAGAATTAGAATTCGATTTAGGATTAGAATTAGAGCTAAAACAAGAAACAGAAGTAGGATTAGAATTAGAACTAGAACTAAAACTAAAATTAGAATTAGGATTATAACTAGAATAATTACTAGAACTAGAACTAGAATTAGATATAAAAAATGAATTAGGTTTTATAACTAGAAGTACATCTAGAAATAGAAATAGAAATAGAAATAGAATTAGAATTCGATTTAGGATTAGAAATAGAACTAAAACAAGAAACAGAATTAGGATTAGAATTAGAACTAACTAAAATTAGAATTAGGATTACATCTAGAATAATTACTAGAACTAGAAATAGAATTAGGACTGGAACTGCATCTAGAAATATAATTAGAATTAGATTTAGGATTAGAATTGGAATAAAAAATATAATTAGAACTCAAATTAGTGTTATAACTAGAACTTGAACTGGAAATAGAATTACAATTAGGCTAGAACTAGAACTAGAATTAGATATAAAAACTGAATTAGGTTTATAACTAGAAGTACATCTAGAAATAGAATTAGAATTCGATTTAGGATTAGAACTAGAGCTAAAACAAGAAACAGAATTAGGATTAGAATTAGAACTAAAACTAAAATTAGAATTAGGATTACAACTAGAATAATTACTAGAACTAGAAATAGAATTAGGACTAGAACTGCATCTAGAAATATAATTAGAATTAGATTTAGGATTAAAATTGGAATAAAAATTATAATTAGAACTCAAATTAGTGTTATAACTAGAACTTAGAATTACAATTAGGCTAGAACTAGAATTAGAATTAGGTTTATAACTAGAAGTACATCTAGAAATAGAATTAGAATTCGATTTAGGATTAGAATTAGAGCTAAAACTAGAAACAGAATTAGAACTAGAACTAGAACTAGAACTAGAACTAGAACTAGAATTAGAACTAGAACTAGAACTAGAACTAGAACTAAAATTAGAATTAGGATTACAACTAGAATACTAGAAATAGAAATATAATTAAAACTAGAATTAACTAATGGTTGGCTCATCCTGGCCTGGTAGTTAACCAACGCTCATGTAGGACAGCCAGAACCCGCCCAACACTGCCTGCTGAGTAATTACCCCAACACTGTAGCCTTAACACTGTGCTGAGGCTGCACTGCGCTGGTGAAATGACTACCACCTGTTGTTCTGATGAAGCCGCAGCAGCTCCAGCGTGTTCTACTGTTTTGGACTATTACGTTAGAATGGTATATCAAAGTGACGGTAACAACTCCAGACTCGTTAGCCACGCTGTGCATGTCAAAGCGCATGAAGTCACAGAGACTCCAAAGCCTCCATCAGCGGGACGCGGCCACGCATGATGCAAGCTAATCCACGCATTCAAAGCTCCGCGCTTTCCCTTCCACGCTGAGAAGAAAGCTCTCCCCCATCGGCCTTCTGCAGAGGTGCGGCCGGCATGAAACCAGGGAGCACGAGCCGGGTATCAAACGCTTCCACCAGTGCTCAGATGTGGACAAGCAGGACATGAAAGAGCCTATGTGGGCCCGAGTCTAGTTTAATTAACCTTGGCAGGGAAAGAATACGGAAGACCCACATAGAGGAACTTACGTGAGGCGTCCACTGTCGCACCTCAGCCGGGCCTCTTCCGTGTTCTTCATTGGGATTGGGTGGGGAATTCTTACTGGGGAGATAAGCAATGGGCGCACACACTGCAGGGGTATTATTCCGGAGCCCCAGTGAGAGCACAGTTCATAGTATAGGCTCGTCTAATCCTGAAGGAATAGCAGGACGAAGCCGATTCATGGCTATGTAAATAATAGTCCCCCGAGTAGATTACTCCTATTTGTCAACGTCTCCTACCCGTCTCGCCCACGCCACGCCGGCGCTCTGGCGCGACCGGTGCACTAAAAATAAGCCTCGGTTGAGTGCTCAGGTTGTGACAGTGCCAGGACAGGTCACGTCAACATCGGTTCGTCAGTAGACGCTGCTTTCAATCAACGGCTGACATCGCTCAGCTCCAGGGCACGAAGTGATGGAAGCATTTTCCTCCATAAAGCAACCCCTGGCTGATCATTACCCACTCTGGAACCTTCTGTTAAATCATTAGTACCTTTTCATAATCAGAAACCTTATATAGGTTCCATTTATTCAGGAGGAACGTATAGCGTATCATCGCTGTGCAAGGAAGAACAACCATCTCCAAAATGGCAACTTTACAGGAGAGCCCAAAAACCTACTGTAATATTAATGGAAGTCAATGGAACCAGAAATCGTTCCAAGCCGTTTTGGGCCATTTCTGTTGGCCCATTGATGATAAAATGTTCACACAGTGTAAACAGCAGCTGCTGTGTTCTACTGATGTATAAAAGTCAAAATTGACAAAAAATTAGATACATGTTTTTCATTGAACAGGAACCAAAACGGTATATTTATTATATATATCCCTGGTGGTTAGGATTCGGCGCTCTCACCGCCGCGGCCCGGGTTCGATTCCCGGTCAGGGAAAGGAGTTTTTAAGGGGCAGTCGTGGGCTGAAGGTTAGGGAACCAGACTTGTGACCAGAGGCTTGCCGGTTCAATTCCCTGAGCCTACAATAATGACTGAGGTGCCCTTGAGCAAGGCCCCAATTGCTCCCTGGGCGCCGTGGATAGGGCTGCCCACCGCTCCGGGTAAGTGTGCTCACTGCCCCCTAGTGAGTGTGTTTGTGGGTGTTTCACTTCACGGATGCGTTAATTGTGGAGACTAAATTTCCCCACTGTGGGATCAACAAGGGATTTAAATCTAAAAAAAAAAAAAAAATCCATATAAGTACCGAAGTTCTGGGGAAAGTGCCGACGCTAGACGTCCTAATCCATGTTTCATGAATACGTGTTGTTCTTGTTGCATCAGCGTTGAAATTTCACAATGGACGGATCAACAGAAATGGCCCAAAACTACTTGGTAAGACGTCTGGTTCCATTGACTTACATTAAAATGAGATGAGATTTTTGTCCTCTCCTGTTTTTTCTCTGGACAGAGATTAAAACTGACGGTATACGTTGTAAACCAAGCTGTAAAGCAATTCTGGCTAATTAACCAGCACCTAGCACCAGCAGATATCAAACCGCCAGTGAGCAAGCCAAGGGCGACGGTGGCAAGGAACAACTCGCTCAGAGCGAGAGTAACCAAGACTCATAAGGAGAACCCATCCTCTTTAGGTCTACACAGGACAAGCACACAGACTAAAGGCTTAAAGGAGAAGAATGCATTGCTTTATATGAAATATGATACATACTGTATTAGAGTAGCAGTGAGAACACACCTGAAAGTCTGAAGGAAGCTCAGTCATAGCTACCAGTGAAACCAGTGACCACTGTATGGAGTTCACCACAGTCAAAACCAAGAACTTCAGTAACTGCTGCTGGAAGCCTACAGGGATGATCTGTTAGTAGGGGAAGAGGAGTGCTCAGAGTTTTCTGGGGCAGAGGAAGAGATGTCTTATTAGTCTGGAAAGGAAATAAACATCTGTGATTAAAGTGGTTGGTGTAGCTTAGTAGATAACACCACTGGGAGACTAGGGTTCGAATGCCTGTCTGGGTGACTATGTTGTGCTACACCAATAAGAGTCCTTGGGCAAGACTCCTAACACCACACTGGCCCACCTGTGAGAAGAAGACCCTTGTAAATTGCTCTAGATAAGAGTGTCAGCTAAAAGCCATAATTGCCCATGACTATTTGGATGATCCAGAGGAGTCATGGGAGAAAGTTCTGTGGTCAGATGGTCTTAATTCCACTCGCCGTGTTTGGAGGACGAAGAATGATGAGTACCATCCCAAAAACACCATCCCTACTGTGAAGCATGGGGGTGGAGGCATCATGCTGTGGGGGTGTTGTTCTGCACATGGGACAGGACGACTGCACTGTGTTAAGGAGAGGATGACCGGGGCCATGTATGGCGAGATTATGGGGAACAACCTCCTTCCCTCAGTTAGAGCATTGAAGATGGGTCGTGGCTGGGTCTTCCAACATGACAATGACCCAAAGCACACAGCCAGGATAACCAAGGAGTGGCTCCGTAAGAAGCATATCAAGGTTCTGGAGTGGCCTAGCCAGTCTCCAGACCTAAACCCTATAGAAGATCTTTGGAGGGAGCTCAAACTCCGTGTTCCTCAGCGACAGCCTAGAAGCCTGGCTGATCTGGAGGAGATCTGTGTGGAGGAATGGGCCGAAATCCCTGCTGCAGTGTGTGCACACCTGGTGAAAAACTACAGGACCTCTGTAATCGCAAACAAAGGCTACTGTACCAAATATTAACACTGATTTTCACAGGTGTTCAAATGCATATTTGCAGCAGTGACACTCAAAGATTTCCAGTTTTTTTTTTAGATTATGTCTCTCACAGTGGACATGCACCTAAGATGAAAATTTCAGACCCCTCCATGATTTCTAAGTGGGAGAACTTGCAAAGTAGCAGGGTGTTCAAATACTTATTTTCCTCACTGTGTATTCAACAATCCAGACACTCACTAAGTGTACATAGTATAGAAACTCACTGACAGTATTTCATGTCTGTGAGGTATAAACCAAATGACACTTAAAGGCTACATATATAGTATATGTATGCTATATAAACTCATTGGCTGCATATTTAATATACATAACATAGACACTCATTGACGGTATATAACGTGTATAATATATTAAATGACTGACTGTAAAAAATGATACAGACACTTTTATCTGTCTATAACACACATAAAATACACACTCACACATTTATGGGCATAATATATCATAATCATCATTTAATATATCAACCAAATTATATAGACACTTAATGACTGTATACATAATTTTATATGGTCTCATTGACTGTGTATGACATATGTGATATATACACTCATTAGCTATGTATATGCATATACAGGGGTTGGACAATGAAACTGAAACACCTGTCATTTTAGTGTGGGAGGTCTCATGGCTAAATTGGACCAGCCTGGTGGCCAATCTTCATTAATTGCACATTGCACCAGTAAGAGCAGAGTGTGAAGGTTCAGTTAGCAGGTAAGAGCACAGTTCTGCTCAAAATACTGCAATGCACACAGCATTATGGGACATACCAGAGTTCAAAAGAGGACTCCATTGCTGGTGTGCAGACGTCTTGCTGGCGCATCTGTGACCAAGACAGCAAGTCTTTGTCATGTATCAAGAACCACGGTATCCAGGGTAAAGTCAGAGCATACCACCAAGAATGGACGAACCTCCACCAGCATCACGTAGTGACCTGGCCACTATCCTGCAAGAAGAATGGCTTAAACTCCCTCTGACCACTGTGCAGGACGCAGTATATGTCATTCCCAAGACGAACTGACGCTGTATTGGCCGCAAAAGGAGGCCCTACACCATACTAATAAATGATTGTGGTCTAAAACCAGGTGTTTAAGTTTCATTGTCCAACCCCTGTATATGATGTATACACTCAGCAGCTGTATGTAATGTGATATGTCATTGACTTTATACATGAGGTATACAGTCATTGGTTGAACATTGCTCTCACTGGAACATTTGAAGGTTTATTATTATCGTTATTACTGTTGCTATGGTTTTGTAATGGAGAAAACCCTTGCCGTATGAGCTATGAACTGGATATACAGTTGAGTGCCAGCGACTTGTAGTGCTACACTTGTAACAGTTTATTAGATTGGGAAGACTTTGCATGCTGCTGTGGACGTGCCTTTCGCAGCCATTGTGCCGTGATAACGACTCTGCGCTGGAGTTAATGAAAAACCTTGAGCTTTAAGCTGCTCGACTTGCCTATAGCTGTATCTGTGATGATGAGTTTACACTTCATAAATTTAAGTCCTTGGGCATGATCTTGCTTTATGACACCTTTAGATTTTTAAGATCTGCTCCGTGTCTGCAGGTCTGAGACTGAGGATACAACTGATGATAAAAGATAACATTTTTACAGCACCCTCTCAGATTTCAGAATAGCGCGCCGCAGTGAGGACCCCTTTACTGAGCCCACTCTAAGTGGGAAATGACTTTACACTTGTTGATTTATCGGAATCCCCTCTTTTATTAGCCGTGCTTCAGCCCTACAGCTGTGGTCAGTGGACAGACCCCCACTCTTGGATGCTCAGTGGATCACTCACAACCTTGAGATGGGTTCATGACCCAGGTAATGTCTGGTCATGGGCAGTCCTGTGGTCAGAGAGTAAGCAGTGATGGATGTGGAATGGGAGGGGACTTTTATTTTCTTAAAAGCCCCATTTGGCTCATTGAAACAAGTGGATAAATAGTTTGGAAAGTGCAGATTCAGAGCATCTGATCCTTATTACTAAGTTTTGAACTTGGTTTATTTATTAAAATAGATTTTTTTTAATGTTATGGGAAAAGAAAGAGGAAGCATCTTTTAGATTTGGCCCTGTTTTTGCTATTTTTTGTAATTAGAAGTAATAATAACACATTAATGATACATTAATAACATGATAACAGCACATTAACGCAAAATTTTATACTTCTATACTTTTATATCCCTTTTTTATCCAGTTTTTTTCAGTGCTTAGTCATCTATAGCTGATTCAGTAGGCTGAAGAATGTGCTAACTCTTTACCAATGGTCAGTTTCTGACCATAGAGACGCACTTGCCTGGATTTTGGGATTGTATATATTAGATAGATAGATAGATAGATAGATAGATAGATAGATAGATAGATAGATAGATATAAAAACAGCGTTGTGCAGTATAAAGAAACTAAATGGGTAGGTACCGGCAGCAGCATTATTAACTGTTATACTATAAACTATAAACTATAAATAGTACAGGTCACTATGGATAAATATATAAATATAAATATATCTCACTTCGCAAAGAGGCAAGAAATATATATAAGAAATACAAATATAACTGTAGACTGGAGAAAAGACAATAGTAATAAATAAATGTGCATGAATGTGCAAGGGACGCATTATCAGCAGATAAATGACTGAATTAACATAATAAACGTGCATATATTGGTATTTAGTAGAGTGGGGTGTCCAGGAGTTTAGATGTACAGTATATACAGTAAGTGTCCAGAGTGTCCAGGAGTGCAGATATACAGTAAAGTGTCCAGAGTGTCCAGGAGTTTAGATGTACAGTATATACAGTAAGTGTCCAGAGTGTCCAGGAGTGCAGATATACAGTAAAGTGTCCAGAGTGTCCAGGAGTTTAGATGTACAGTATATACAGTAAGTGTCCAGAGTGTCCAGGAGTTTAGATGTACAGTATATACAATAAGTGTCCAGAGTGTCCAGGAGTGCAGATATACAGGATAAACAGTAAAGTGTCCAGAGTTTTCAGGAGTTTAGATGTACAGTATATACAGTAAGTGTCCAGAGTGTCCAGGAGTGCAGATATACAGTAAAGTGTCCAGAGTGTCCAGGCGTTTAGATGTACAGTATATACAGTAAGTGTCCAGAGTGTCCAGAGTGTCCAGGAGTTCAGATGTACAGTATATACAGTATATACAGTAAGTGTCCAGAGTGTCCAGGAGTGCAGATATACAGGATATACAGTAAAGTGTCCAGAGTGTTCAGGAGTTTAGATGTACAGTATATACAGTAAGTGTCCAGAGTGTCCAGGAGTTTAGATGTACAGTATATACAGTAAGTGTCCAGAGTGTCCAGGAGTTCAGATGCACAGTATATACAGTAAGTGTCCAGAGTGTCCAGAAGTACAGATATACAGGATATACAGTAAAGTGTCCAGAGTGTTCAGGAGTTTAGATGTACAGTATATACAGTAAGTGTCCAGAGTGTCCAGGAGTGCAGATATACAGTAAAGTGTCCAGAGTGTCCAGAGTGTCCAGGAGTACAGATGTACAGTATATACAGTAATGTGTCTGAGAGTGTCCAGGAGTGCAGATATACAGTATATACAGTAAGTGTCCAGAGTGTCCTGGAGTGCAGATATACAGTAAAGTGTCCAGAGTGTCCAGGAGTGCAGATATACAGGATAAACAGTAAAGTGTCCAGAGTTTTCAGGAGTTTAGATGTACAGTATATACAGTAAGTGTCCAGAGTGTCCAGGAGTGCAGATATACAGTAAAGTGTCCAGAGTGTCCAGGCGTTTAGATGTACAGTATATACAGTAAGTGTCCAGAGTGTCCAGAGTGTCCAGGAGTTCAGATGTACAGTATATACAGTATATACAGTAAGTGTCCAGAGTGTCCAGGAGTGCAGATATACAGGATATACAGTAAAGTGTCCAGAGTGTTCAGGAGTTTAGATGTACAGTATATACAGTAAGTGTCCAGAGTGTCCAGGAGTTTAGATGTACAGTATATACAGTAAGTGTCCAGAGTGTCCAGGAGTTCAGATGCACAGTATATACAGTAAGTGTCCAGAGTGTCCAGAAGTACAGATATACAGGATATACAGTAAAGTGTCCAGAGTGTTCAGGAGTTTAGATGTACAGTATATACAGTAAGTGTCCAGAGTGTCCAGGAGTGCAGATATACAGTAAAGTGTCCAGAATGTCCAGGAGTACAGATGTACAGTATATACAGTAATGTGTCTGAGAGTGTCCAGGAGTGCAGATATACAGTATATACAGTAAGTGTCCAGAGTGTCCTGGAGTGCAGATATACAGTAAAGTGTCCAGAGTGTCCAGGAGTTTAGATGTACAGTATATACAGTAAGTGTCCAGAGTGTCCAGAAGTTCAGATGTACAGTATATACAGTAAGTGTCCAGAGTGTCCAGGAGTGCAGATATACAGGATATACAGTAAAGTGTCCAGAGTGTCCAGGAGTTTAGATGTACAGTATATACAGTAAGTGTCCAGGAGTTTAGATGTGCATTATATACAGTAAGTGTCCAGAAGTTTAGATGTACAGTATATACAGTAAGTGTTCAGAGTGTCCAGGAGTTCAGATGTACAGTATATACGATAAGTGTCTGAGAGTCTCCAGGAGTTCAGATATACAGAATATACAGTAAGTGTCCAGAGTGTCCAGGAGTGCAGATATACAGTATATACAGTAAGTGTCCAGAGTGTCCAGGAGTTTAGATGTTCAGTATATACAGTAAGTGTCCAGAGTGTCCAGGAGTTTAGATGTACAGTATATACAGTAAGTGTCTGAGTGTCCAGGAGTACAGATGTACAGGATGTACAGTAAAGTGTCCAGAGTGTCCAGGGGTTTAGATGTACAGTATATACAGTAAGTGTCCAGAGTGTCCAGAAGTTCAGATGTACAGTATATACAGTAAGTGTCCAGAGTGTCCAGGAGTGCAGATATACAGGATATGCAGTAAAGTGTCCAGAGTGTCCAGGAGTTTAGATGTTCAGTATATACAGTAAGTGTCCAGAGTGTCCAGGAGTTTAGATGTACAGTATATACAGTAAGTGTCCAGGAGTGTAGATATACAGGATATACAGTAAGTGTCCAGAATGTCCAGGAGTTCAGATGTACAGTATATATATACAGTAAGTGTCTGAGAGTGTCCAGGAGTTCAGATATACAGTATATATGGTTATTAGATATTTGGGATAGTGGATCTCAGTTTAGCAGTAACACCGCCCTGTTGAAATACCCATCTAATAACTGCTCATCAGCAGTCCTGCGTTCTGAAAATAACTGACCCATGTTGAATAAAGATGGGGCTGATTCATTCATTTGCATTTGGTTATGGCACATGAAATTTCAAATGTATATCTCACATTATGCAAATACAACAAGTTACATGGTGATTTTAGAGCTGGTGCTGTGTATCTGCCGTGAGCTCCCACGCAGCAGTGGGAGGTTATTTGTGTGCGAGAATATTGACGGCTTTGATGGATGTAGGTGTCCTGCTCTTGTGCTGGACAGCAGCGAGGGTGAAATATGTCCAGCTGTTTGCCGCCATGCATCACCATCACTCAAACACCTTGTATGACTGACCATCCCGCACGCAAACTCTATAAGGCCGGATTGTTTATTCTTTTCCGTCTTTGCTATAGCCATTGCCTTGTCAAAGACATAACAAGCAGTCTGTGTTTACAGACATTGGAACTTTCCTGTCTGCGCTGGCGGAAAGCGCATGATTGGTCTTTCTGAAATTGTCTGAAAGCCCATCAATCATTATCCTTTTTTCTAAACAATTGGACCGTTTTATATTGGCCTTCTAATATTGGCATCACAGTAGAAAATGCCTGGTATATTCATTTTTAATGGTTAACTGACCACTGGCCTGAGAAATGTGGGGTCAATTCAGGACCATGGACAGCATACACATGTGGCTAAAACGTATACTTCAACAGTGGTCTGTGGACGGACCCCCGCTCATGGTTATCTGGTCATGGGTAGTCCTGCGGTACAAAGTGTCTTATGTCCATTGTTAATGGTCAACCATTAGGTCTGGAAATGTGGTATCATTTCAGGACCATGGACAGCGTACACATTTGGCTAAAACTTTTACTTCAACAGTGGTCTGTGGACGGACCCCCACTCATGGTTGTCTGGTCATGGGTAGTCATGCGGTAGAAAGTGTCTGTCTTGTCCATTGTTAATGGTCAACCATTAGGTCTGGAAATGTGGTGTCATTTCAGGACCATGGATAGCGTACACATGTGGCTAAACCATTTACTTCAACAGTGGTCTGCGGACGGACCCCCACTCCTGGTTGTCTGGTCATGGGTAGTCATGCAGTAGAAGGTGTCTTATGTCCATTGTTAATGGTCAACCATTAGGTCGGGAAAATGCAATGTCACTTCAGGACCATGGACAGCATACACATGTGCCTAAAATGTGTGACTTTCCATTGATATTCATGGACTTTGCAGTGGTTGGTTGGTTGGTGGACCCCCATACTTAGCTGGATAGGTTTGGATACCTCTGTGGAGAATGATTCATGACACAAGTAATGTCTGGTCATGGGCAACCCTATGGTAGTAGGTGTCTGGTCAACCATTAGGTCTGGAAAATGTGGTGTCATTTCAGGACAATGGACAGATGTGGCTACACCTTTTACCTCAACTGTGGTCTGCGGACGGACCCCCACTCTTGGTTGTCTGGTCATGGGTAGTCCTGTGGTAGACAGTGTCTGTTATGTCCATTGTTAATGGACAACCATTAGGTCTGGAAAATGCAATGTCACTTCAGGACCATGGACAGCATACACATGTGACTACACCTTCAGGACTGACTTTCCATTGATATTCATGGACTTTGCAGTGGTTGGTGGATGGAGCCCTACTCTTAGCTGGATATGTTTGGATACCTCTGTTGAGAATGATTCATGACATCTGGTCATGGGCAGCCCTGTGGTAGTAGGTGTCTGTTATATCCATGTGTAAAGGTCAACAGATAAGACCTGGGAAATGTGGTGTCCTTTTAGGACCATGGACAGTGTCAGTCTCCACCAAACCTTCAGGACTGACATTTTATTGAGATTCATGGACTTCAGTAGTCATTGTCCATTGGCTGGACCATTACAAACTCTCCCGAGAACAATTCATGACCCTGTAATATCTGGTCATGTGCAGTCCGGTGGTAGAACGTATATCCATTTCTATTGGCCAACCATTTGGTCTGGAAAACCTGGTGACACTTCAGGACCATGGACAGCAACTGGCTAACCATTCAGGACTTACCGTTTTTTAACACTTACATTGAAGGCATTTAGCAGACGCTCTTATCCAGAGCGACTTACAACCGTGCTTGGTGCTCCGTTGGATAATATTCCAGCTAGTACAGGAAGACTAGAGCCTAAACTCAACATGAGCTCAGGCACTGCCCGAACAGGGGGCCAGCGCTGATACCTAGAGAGATCAATACACAGACATATAAAGCAAAAAGTGCACTACCTGGCAACCCCAGCCCAGTGCTCATACCTATGGAGAAGAAAAGGTCATTATAAGTTCAACACAAGTACATACACACAACTCACACGTCTACTAGAGCTCACTCACTTCAGTGCATTACGAGGAGATGGGTCTTCAGTCTGGGTTTGAAGACCACGAGAGACTCTGCTGTTCAGACAGCCAGTGGGAGTTCATTCCACCATCTGGGCTCCAGGACAGAGAAGAGTCTGGACGCTTGTCTTCCATGTGTCTTCAAGGATGGCGGGTCAAGTCGAGCTGTACTCTTCACCATTGCCATAAGGAGGGATTAAGATTCATGGATTCAGCAGTAGTCAATGGACAGACCCCTACACTTGTTTGGATATGTTTGTTATGTGGACCACCAACAATCCCTGCTGAGAACATCTCATGACCCAATAGGCCGGTCGGAGAAAGTGTCTCTTATATCCAATTTTGTTGGTCAACCATTATGGTGTCTCTTCAGGACCATGGACAGTGCCCACTGGTTACCCAACCTTCAGAACTGACTTTCCTTTGAGTTTCATGGACTTAAATAACTATGTAGACGAAGAAGCAGATCCACCCTGAGACCGAGACAAGCTGCGACATTAATAACAGACTCTGGTAAATACATTCTATAAAAATAGCTGCTGTAAATGCTCCATGATTTCATGTGAAATGGGTTTTTTTTTTACATATTGGTGAAATTACAGGAAAGACCTTTCAGAGCATTTCAACCTTCGGCTGCAATAACAGCTTCTACTTCTGAGATAAGGCTTTGAACACCGCTGCTGTCAGGTTTTGATTGCATTCAGCCATTAGTGAGGTCAAGCACTGATGTTGGAGGACTGGTTCTAGATCACAAATGCCACTCATACATAAAGTAACAAACAAGAATGGTTTCCATTAGCAGCACACCTGGCTTAATGTAATGAAGTATTGATCTGATACAACTTCCTTGCATTGACGAGAAAGCTGGAACCGAACCTGTGTTCCCCTAACGATGAGATATCGATACCACTTTGACAAGCAACAAGAACTGAGTTTGTTTGCATTTGCCTAGTCACCCAAGGCTTTTGCACAATACTATAAAATAACATGCTATGGGTTTACATGAACCCTGCTACATGGCATCAATGTAACAGTGCCATAAACGTCATGGCTGACACTGTAGGCTGCCATGAGTTGTCCATTATCTGTAATTGTCGTGTACTATGGGACGTGTCCACCAGCCACTTTGTTAGGCATACCTGCTTCTAGCTACAGTCATTGTCCAGTTTATCAGTCCTACTGACCATATAGGACACTCTGTAGTCCATCTCGTTCTCTATATACCTTATTATCCCACCCGTCAATGATCAAGAACCCTACAGAACCACCACACAGGGTCCTGTGGGCAGGGTCTTGTGGGCAGGGTCCTGTGGGCAGCGTTCTGTGGGGAGCATCCTGTGGGCAGCGTTCTGTGGGGAGCATCCTGTGGGCAGTGTCCTGTGGGCAGCGTTCTGTGGGCAGGGTCCTGTGGGCAGCATCCTGTGGACAAGGTCCTGTGGGCAGCGTTCTGTGGGGAGCATCCTGTGAGCAGGGTCCTGTGGGCAGCGTTCTGTGGCGAGCATCCTGTGGGCAGCATCCTGTGGGCAGCATCCTGTGGGCAGCATCCTGTGGACAAGTTCCTGTGGGGCAGCGTCCTGTGACCACTGATGAAGGACTAGAGGATGACCAACACTGCACTGTGCAGCAGCAGATGAGCTATCGTCTCGACTGTACATCTACAAGGTGGACCAGCAAGGTAGGAGTGTCTAATAGAGTGGACAGCGAGTGGACACAGCAGACTAGCACACACAAACAAACAACCACAACATCAGTGCTGCGCCACCCATATTACACCTGCTCTGTGGTGGTCTTATGGGGGTCCTGACCATTGAAGAACAGGGTAAGAAAGACGTGTTCCTAATAAAGTGGTCACTGAGTGTAAGCTGCCATAACATCAAACACTATGCTATCTGTCAAGACAGGAAATGGTATAATGGTAGCATGACAGTTTTATATGGTTATATAAGTGTTAGCATAATTAAGCGTTAATATATAGCGTTATATAAGCGTTATATATAAGCGTTATATAAGCATAATATAAGCGTTAATAGCATTCTGGTCATACACAAGCAAAACCACAGGGTTTTGAACAAGACCAAGTGTTAAGTTTTAAGACCAAGTGTGTTATTTGATGTTCAGGATTTAATGTGCAGGAATACATGCGCCTGGACACTTAGAGCCTGTGCATTGCCACTAAGGTTGTGAAGATTGAACTTTTAAGAGTCTCTGAGGCTGTTTAACCCAGGAGTCATTACACTACAGGTTCCATATTGCCAAATCCAAAGAGCAGTTTTGGGAACTGTCTACGCAGTAGAGCAATAGACCCATGGACATGGTCATTAGGGTTGGGAAGATTGAACTCGTGACCAGACCCCTGGCCATTAGGCTGTTTAACTCAAGAGCCCAAGTCACTAGGGGCGCCATACTGGCAAATCCAAACAGCTGTTTTGGGAACTGTCTGAGCAGAAGGGTAAAGAGCCCATGGAAAGTCATTAAGGTTAGGAAAACCAAATTTGTGATAAGACCCCTGGCCTTTGAGGGCGATTAACCAAAGATTCCGACCCACCAGGGCATCCATACTGGCAAATCCAAACAGCTGTTTTGGGAACTGTCTAAGCAGAGGGGTAAAGAGCCCATGGAAAGTCATTAAGCTTGGGAAAACCAAATTTATGACAAGACCCCTGGCCTTTGAGGGCGTTTAACCAAAGATTCCGACCCACCAGGGTGTCCATACTGGCAAATCCAAACAGCTGTTTTGAAAAACTGTCTGAGCAGAAGGGTAAAGAGCCCATGGAAAGTCATTAAGGTTAGGAAAACCAAATTTGTGACAAGACTCCTGGCCTTTGAGGGCGATTAACCAAAGATTCCGACCCACCAGGGTGTCCATACTGGCTAATCTCAACAGCTGTTTTGGGAACTGTGTAAGCTATCGAGTAAAGGACCCATGGAAGGTCATTAAGGTTAAGGTTGGGAAGGCCAGAAGTGGCCAGACCATTATCTTGTCCCTCTGTTTGCCGTCCACCAAGTTATAAACGTTAGTGCATTAACATCATTAGCACTGGTGTCATGAGCTGCGGTAAGCCGAGCAACTATATGCAATGTGATATAAGGCCTGCGGCTCAACAGAGCTTTCCAACCTCCTTCTGAAACGCTTTGCTGGTTAGCTCGTCTTCTCTCTCATCGCATCAGGTTATAGAAGTCGTGCTCAGAGATTAAGGCAACAGCGCTCTGATACCGTGACGTTAGCCTGAAGTCTGCAACTCATCAAGTTGTGGAATCGCTGTCGAGCAACAGCAGTGAAGACTGCGCAACAGCTTCAGTTCTGACTTCTGGCAGCTTAGCTGCCACTCGCCTGATTGCCAATCTTTGGTGCGGTAAAGACAGAACAGAGGATGGGAAAAGTCAGGAGCTTCGTGAACGAGATCCGGGATGATAAAAGCAAATCAGCGGAGAGGAGGAAAGGCGTCGGAACGTCAGCGGGAAGGAAATCCATTACACTATTATAAAAAACGCATCTAATTGAAGCAAAACGGCGCATATTGGAAACTGTGAATGTGGACTACATAGCCAAGAGTGCATAAAGCACTTCATATGTTTTGTTTACATATTTATTTGCATTAAAATAGAGAAATTGTGTGGAATATACAGGGGTTGGACAATGAAACTGAAACAGCTGTCATTTTAGTGTGGGAGGTCTCATGGCTAAATTGGACCAGCCTGGTGGCCAATCTTCATTAACTGCACATTGCACCAGTAAGAGCAGAGTGTGAAGGTTCAGTTAGCAGGTAAGAGCACAGTTCTGCTCAAAATACTGCAATGCACACAGCATTATGGGAGACATACCAGAGTTCAAAAGAGGACAAACTGTTGCTGCACGTCTTGCTGGCGCATCTGTGACCAAGACAGCAAGTCTTTGTGATGTATCAAGAGCCACGGTATCCAGGGTAATGTCAGCATACCACCAAGAAGGACGAACCTCCACCAGCATCACGTAGTGACCTGGCCACTATCCTGCAAGAAGAATGGCTTAAACTCCCTCTGACCACTGTGCAGGACGCAGTATATGTCATTCCCAAGACCAACTGACGCTGTATTGGCCGCAAAAGGAGGCCCTACACCATACTAATAAATGATGGTGGTCTAAAACCAGGTGTTTCAGTTTCATTGTCCAACCCCTGTATATATACCTTTAACACACTTGTGTCGGTGTTATGTTCTACATTTGATGGAAATCCAATAGAATATGGGACGATGGGTATATAAGTACCTGTAGGGTGTGAGTGACGGGATCCATAGATTGGGAAGAGGTGCTACAGTGCAGGGAATGTCTCGTTCCAAGTGTGGAAAACACTTCAGAGCAGATGTTAATGATTGGCTAAAAGGAGTGACTGCATGTGGGCGTGGCCAAAGACTATAGTGTGAAGGAAGTAGCTGAATCTGCAGGTGTATGGAAGCATGCGTTCATACGGGTCTACCAGCAGTGGCTAAAATCCCAGTCTACAGGAAACACTTGTCAGAACTTGTCCAGTCCAAGCCAGAGAGATTTTCATATAGTGGTGCTGATAGGAACCAGGAAGTCCAAATGTTTACAGCACACTTTACAGTATATTAGAACCAGAACCAGGATCAAGCTTTATTGACCATGTAAATTCACACATACAAGGAATTCGTCAGTATGCAGTATCCAGAGCAACTTACAACTGTGCTTGGTGTTCCATCAGTGCTTTACGTAAGGACGGCCTTCAGTCTGCAAGTCTGCTGTTGGGACAGCCAGTGGAAGTTCACTCCACCATCTGGGCTCAAGGACAAATAATCTGCCACTTGTCTTCAATGCGCCTTTAGGGATGACGGGTCAAGTCGAGTTTGAAGCTTAAAGGCCTCCAGGTACAGACTGACTCTTGAGCATTAGTGTATGGTGGGCCAGGGCTGGTCCATTCTTGGCTTTGTGTCCAAACACAAGGGTCTAAATCTGATAGAGCAAAGGAGTGGGAACCTGGCAAGAATGAAGATGAGCCAAGCTGCTGCATCCTGGATCAGCTGCAAGGGCCTTATGGGCTGTAGTGGAAGACCAGCCAGGAGCAGGGTGCAGTAGTCAAGCCTTGAAATGACAAGAGACTGGGGAGGACCTGGGAGGGCTCTTGAGAGAGGAAAGGTCGTATCAAGGTGGATGTCGGGTTCCTTTCACCACCAGCGAGTATCCTGTACACCAAGCCCACTCTGGATGGCTTGACCATTTTAGACAGAAGGACGTGTGCAAACCAAACAAAGAAGCTGCTGGTGTACTTAGAATAATGGACTGACCACCCTAGAGTCCAGACCTGAACCAGACCACTGAATGTGTTTACTTGGACTGTGAGAAGCAGAAAATGCTAAACCAGCTCCTAAGACTGAATTTTGGGGGGTCCCAGGCAGAATGTATACCAAAAGGAAGGGAAGGGTGGTCTCTGACTTCTGCACAGTACTTGGCATTGGGAGTTCCATAATTACCCAGCTGCATCTCGAGTACGAAGAGATGCCAGTGGTGCCTCTAGACCTGTAAGGGTTGAGGCATGTTTACTTTGCAGCTGTAGAAAGAAAGCAATCTCCAGTGGCTGAAACAACAATCTGACTGCTGCGGTGATGCAAGCAGAAACCGCTCGCCTGTGTTCCGGGCCGAAGAAATAAACCCCTGCATCAACTCTCCTTTTTCCCTCCTTTTACACCACCCCACCTCCTCCGTCCTCCCCGCCAACCCCCTCCCCCAACTCTCCATCCAGGTCAGCAGAGCGGACTAAAGCCGGCATGTAAGTCCTGACCCAGCAGCACAGCCTGCCTGCCCGCGCCCAGATTACCTGCGCCAGGGAGCGGCTTGGGGCCAACGGCGGCTGATGGATTCTCTTATGAAAGTATGGGGGGAAAAAAGAGAAAGAGCAGGATGGATGGAGAAAAAAAAGGGGGCAGATTGTGATGGATGGTGGGGTCCCAGAGTCATTCTTCACGCGCCTCTCCGCCAGCTGTGCTACCCACGGTAACGGCCTCCGCAGGACAGCGGGACGGCGCCATTTTTCTTTTCGAAGTCCGCCGAACGCGGCGGCTTCGGCTCGGGAGTGGGGAGCTAAGCCTTCCCCTGGGTGAACGATAATTAAAAGTGTTTATCAAAATTGCCAATCAAAGAGCTCCGAGGCTGAGCGGAGGAGGGGGTCGGTGGGGTGGTGGTTGGGTGGCGCTATCTCAATGCACTATGCTTTACCTAACGGCTATCACTGTTTGGAAATGAACTCTCCCAAACTGTGTGGAGAGACAGTTAATAACAGGGTGGAATTGCCTTGGCCCAAATTTATCAGCATATCAAGCCGCTACTGGAGGGGTTAAGGTTCATCCTGATAATTAAACACACACTAGCTCCTCCAAGGACACAGGAAAGGTACGGCAGTCCATTGGATATGACAGTCCATTCATTCCAGGCAGCCTTGAACATTTACAGAGATATCAGAGAGGAGATCAGCCCGTTTGGGGTATTGCTGTTAACCCCCTGAGCATCCCCTAGTGGTGTACACCAGGCAAAGCGCTCCTTCGTATCTTATCTTTGATGAATCGTTCAAAACCAGTGTTGAAAGTGAAGATTCCGAGCTCCCAAATGAGACCACTATTGCGTTAATAAGTAGACGAAGGATATATGTTATTATACTTTAGAGTGGACGAAACGTAATTATGTTCTTTAGCTTTTAACTGGGAATTTTTTTTTTCCCATCAGAACAAACATTCTGACTGGCCGTCACATTGTCAAAATGAAACTGTACATAATAAACTATGTATTCATTTTAAATTGCACTATTACATATGTATAACTATGTAATACACAGCAAAGCAATGAAAATGGCTAATAGATTGGCAAAATATCAACATACCAAGTTCCTTAACTCTCTTGGGCATGGTGTTCACTAGAGCTTCACAGGTTGCTATCACGGAGCTGGTGGATGTTAGAGACCTTGCACTCCTCCACCTTTCATTTGAGGATGCCCCGTAGACACTCAGTAGGGTTAAGGTCTGGAGACATGCTTGGCCAGTCCAGCACCTTCGCCCTCAGCTTCTTTAGCAAGGCAGGGGTGGTCTTGAAGGTGTGTTTGGGGTCATTATCATGTTGGAATGTTGCCCTGTGGCCCAGTTTCTGAAGGAAGGGGATCATGCTCTGCTTCACTCTGCCACAGTACATGTTGGCATTCCCTCCAGCTCCACACAACCAGCAGCACTCTAAACCATGACACTCCCAGCACCATGCTTGACTGTAGGCAAGACACACTTGTCTTTGTACTCATCACCTGGTTACCCCACACGCTTGACACCATCTGAACCAAATGAGTTTACCTTGGTCTCATCAGACCACAGTAGTCCATGTCCTCAGAGGGTTCTTTACCATGAGGTGCCATGTTGAACTTCCAGTGACCAGTATGAAAGAGTGTGAGAGTGATAACACCAAATTTTACACACCCGCTCCCCATTCACACCTGAGACCTTCTGACATTGACGAGTCACATGACACCAGAGAGGGGAAATGGCTAATTGGAGGATGTACTCACTTTCGTTACCAGTGATTTAGACATTAATGGCTGTGTGTTGAGTTATTTTGAGAGCTCAGCAAATGTGAGGGGTGTACTCACTCTTGTGAGATACTGTAGCCCTATCTATAAGCGAGAGGTTGCCATATCCATGCAAAATCACCAGTGAACCTACACATGGGTTTATGTATTTAATGTAGATAAAGGTAAAAGAGTGATAATCTGGGAATGGTATGTTTTCCCTAGAGGCTAGTTTGCCTTACCGTGCCCTCCATGGCTATCCATATTCTATATTATACATGCAAAAGGTCTAGAACATAATTCATACAAGAGTATTCTCCAACCTCTCTATGACTTTACTGTGTCAGTAGGACTGATATACCCACATGAGCACTGGTCTGATTAACTGTCCTCGTTCAAACAGCCGTCCAGGCTGAAACAGCCATTGTTTTGGTTGGAGCTGGGTGGAGCTAAAGTGCTAAAGTGCTTCTCTAGAATGGAGTGGTTGACATGAATCTACTCTGAATGACTTTGTTTACATCTTTACCTGTTAAAGGTGCCATAGGTGTGGTTTTACAGCCCCATTTATAACCTATGATGAAGTCCTAGGAGTAAACAAGCTGTTTACCCGCCCTCAAAAAATAGCCGCACATATAGCTACACCCAGAGGGAATCATGAATATAATTTTGGTGGGTAGGTTTGACATGGTGAGACATGCAGACAATTCAAATTCCAGGCTCTGCTCCACATAAGCAAGGACGGGCCTAATCGCTGTACCTGACTGACCCAACATCCACGACTGTGGACACTGAGCCAGCAGTGATGCCCTCCATGAGTGAACCTGCACCATTGGCAGACGGCTGCACCATGCAAGTCCGTAGACTGTTACAGCGACTGCCTTTACACCATTGCACCAAAGACTGCAATGGTGTCCTGCCAGACTGTCAGCAGTGACTTAGAACGACAGCGGGTCATCTTCAGTGTCTTGCTGGAGACGACCAACGAATCTGTGTGTGGAGGCACCGTGGTCAGCACCAAGATGAACTTCCAGAAGGCCTGGTGTCACTCCACCTCCACCCCTACCTCACCATCTGCAAGAACTGTGTGAGGATATTCAAGCTGCATGGGATGGATTACCACAGGACACCATTAGGAACCTCTACAGCTCCATACCGAGACGTCTGGGATGTTGGGTTAGCAAACATGGCCGCCCAACCCCATACCGAGAGACTTCTGTATGTGTAGCTCAATAAATATTAATCATATCAGTCTAAATTTATTATCAGTTATTGTTGCTGATATCCCCATAGCACTGCACTCCCACACCTCCTTCTTCTGGGTGCAGCTATTCTGTTGGTGACGAGTGTATGTACAGTATGTATGTGTGAGTGCCGGTCTTGGATCCATCCAGTTTATAAAGGCTGGGTTTGTGTTTCAAGGAGGACTAACAGCTAACAGAGGTTCACGGTATGACAGTTCTTATTCAACTATGACAGTGTACATACACTCTTCTATTCTATGGCTCATTCTATTGCAGGCATTTCCAACAAAGCGGTGAAGTTTCTCTTCAACATATACAATTCACTGAGTCACAGCTGCACGGCTTTCAAGGTTCCAGGTACTAAACGCTTGGAAAGGTCTGAAAGACACCCGTCCTCCTTTCGCGAGAACCTTTATCTCCTCCCATGGTGACAGGAGGCAGCAATGCAGTGGCGTGGCTTTAATTGTGTCTTTGAATTTAATTCATTTCGGTCTCAGCAGACGGAAAAAGAGAGGGAAAGAAAAACTGCAGCGCCTACTTACAGCAGCTGTGGGACTAAACCGCCCCCCCCCGCACCCAGCCCACTACCACAAATCAGTGTGTGTGTGTGTTATACACTCCTCTGAGCGTGTGATGCTGCTATAGAAACACATTTAATGGCACCCTTGTTCCATTAAGCTCAATGAACATTCTGCCTTTGTCCTCTTTGAAGGCTTCTATAAGAGCAGGAGCTGTGTCGGTTACCTAATTTCATTTGCTCCGGTTCAGCGCTCAGGCACAATAGACACGGACTCGCGACCTGGTGCAACCGAGGACGAGGGAGAGAGGGAGAGAGGGAGAGAGGGAGAGATCTCATCACTTACTGGCTGTTGGTTAGAAGAGGAAGGTAAGTGTAAAGACTGGTGTAAGACGGAGAAATGATCATCGAGCTCTGGAACATTCAGATCAACATTAAAGTGTAGGAGCAGAGCTGGACAGAAGTAGGCTATACCATTATCTATACCAGTGTGGAACCGGTTCTGGTCCAGTTTGAGTGCCTAACTTCTGCACTGTTTGGTGCATTTCTGCCAAAAATAGGTTTGAAGAACAGAACCCAGCTGGATCCAAACAATGGTAGGTTCTATGAGTACTGACGGTGATGACTCTCAAGATAAAGAGATCTGAACCACTGTCAACCGGATGGATGGATGGATGGATGGATAGATAGATAGGAGTGTCAGTGAAGTAGTCATGCATCCATCATGCATAGTCCCAACTACTCAAGCTTCTGAAGACAGTTGGTCAAACTGGTCAAAAGGATATCCCATCAGTGGAATTATCCTTCTTCCCAGTTGGTACGGCCATATTCCAGGATGAAGATGCTGAGTCTCATTGGGCTCAGATTGTGGAGGATTGGTTCAGGGAACTGGTCACCATGTCCTGGCCTTAACCCCATTGAAAGTCTTTGGGATGTGGTGGAAAGGACTCTCTATTCGATCCCAGCCAAAACATAATGTAACCAATGTGGAACAGTTCTGGTCCAGTTTGGGTGCCTAACTTCGGCACTATTTGGTGCATTTCTGCCAAACATAGGTTTGAAGACCAGAACCCAGCTGGAACCAAACAATGGTAGGTTCTATAAGTGCTAATGGTGATGACTCTCAAGATAAACAGATCTGAACCACTGTCAACCTGATGGATGGATGGATGGATGGATGGATGTCAGGGTAAAAAGGGAAGTGCATGAAGCCATGCATCCATCATGCATAGTCCCAACTACTCAAGCTTCTGAAGACAGTTGGTCGAACTGAAGGGTATCCCATCAGTGGAATTAGCCTTCTTCCCAGTTGGCACGGCCATATTCCAGGATGAAGATACTGAGATTCATTGGGCTCAGATTGTGGAGGAGTGGTTCAGGGAACTGGTCACCATGTCCTTAACCCCATTGAAAGTCTTTGGGATGTGGTGGAAAGGACTCTCCATTCAAACCCAGCCAAAACATAATGTAACCCTATGCTGTTTTCTATTACTGTTAAAGCCCATCACATGTCTGTACAGCATACTGAGTTCCCAGCAGTATGAATAGAACTCCATAAGAATGCATTACTGCTATTATTATTATTATTATTAATATTATTACTATTATTTACTGGATAAATGCAATAAAGTCACTACACAATATAATATGACTCACTATGATGAATTGTCCTGGTTATTTGATAGCCCTACTCAGTCACGTATGAAGTCTGTATTGAATTGATATTAATTGAACGATAGATCATCAATCATAACCTAGCGTCTGAGATATGGGACTGGACCAATATGCTGGTAGGTTCTGAGACCACCACCACCAGCAGCAGCAGCAGCAGTAGAAAACCTGAATAACTCATTGGGCCTATAAATCAGTTCCAAGTCAGCAGTGAGTTGAACTGAAGCCCAGTGTGAAGTACACGCAGCTAAAATAACAAACTGGATATAACGTTTCTCCTAAATGGTCTGAAATGATCTGGAATTGACCCACAATGCCTCGCTCTCTTCTCATCAGATCATTATTATTATGGTCTCGTTAGCGTCCTTGGGTCCGGATAACAAGACTGGGCCTCTCTAAAGGCCAAATTTAATTCACACTGCCTACACACCTCAGACTAATTATCGAACCTACGCCATCAATACGCCAATGCAGCCTTTCAGACGACTGGTCCAATGATTAACACAATGGGCTGCCTTTCGGAGTATAGATTGGAGGCGGTCCAGGGCTACGTTATGCCGTCTGTAGGGGGATTCTTCATTAGAAACCCATCCTAGTCCTCAGCCAGGGCTGGAGTAGCATCCAAATGATCTGATCTTGTGTTCGAGTGCTCAGAGTTCAGATTCTATTCAGGACTTTCTGCCTACATCTGTGAAAACGGTCCCAAGACAAACTTTCAGTGCACATAAATACAAGGTAATATAAACGGTGGTTGTTAAACATCATCTCTGGGTAGTTAGCATTTCCATCTTAATTAGCACTGGGTGGATAGCCTGGATGTGTTGCTACATCTCTGGGGAACTCACTTTTAGATAGATGCATCAAACCACTCTACATTAGCCTGCGGCTCTTCAGAGTGTCTATTATTTAGAGTCTTTGTGGTAACCATGGTCACTGATCATAACTAGACGTCTGGTAGCCTTTTCCCACCAATGTGGAACCGGTTCCGTTCCAGTTTGGGCACTGTTTGGTGCATTTCCTCCACAAGTAGGTTTGAAGACCAGAACCCAGCTGGAACCAAAGAATGGTAGGTTCTATGTGTACTAACCGTGATGATGTCAACAATGGTACCACGCAATGGTCTACTGAACAAGCCCACCAGAGCACCACTCGCTGGCCCGTGGTTGCATTCTGAATATCTTATAAACAAACATCTGGAATAACAACACAAAACTCACAGGTAATATACAGTATCCGGCATCTTGGTATTACTGTTCACTACCGCTGTGCAGCGCCCTCTGTTGACACTGATGTTGTATTCTTTAAGGCTCCTTGGTTCCAACTGGTCTGAATGAAGACTGGCTCCCTAAATGGCACCAAGCCAGCTCAAGGACCAGGGTTCTTTTGGTGGAAATGGGTTCTGGGTGAGTCCTGTCAGAGTGAGGTGGGTAGGAAGAGGGCAGGGCTTATGGTCTAGGGTGCTTCCTGCCCTCCACCCAATAAATGCCGGGATACACTCCACACTTTCTTCACATAGCCACCTAGGCTAATAGGCAAGCTAGTGTTATCCCGTCAGCCTTTCATTAGCTGCACCTCCTTTGATCTACACTCACTGTCCACGTCATCAGCTCCACTGACTATATAGGACACTCTGTAGTTCTACAGGTACAGACTGTAGTCCATCTATTTCTCTGTATACTCTATTACCCTGTTCTTCAATGGTCTGGACCCCCACAGGACCCCCACAGAGCAGGTATGATGTGGGTGGTGGATCATTCTCAGCACTGCAGGGACATTGACGTGGTGGTGGTGTGTGGTGCTGGAGTGAGTAGATCAGGCACAGCAGTGTTTAGGGAGAAACAGATGGACTACAGTCTGTACCTGTAGAACTACAGAGTGTCCTATATGGTCAGTGGAGCTGATGAAGTGGACAGTGAGTGTGGATACAGTACCTGCCTTGGTGGTCCTGTGGGGGTCCTGACCATTGAAGAACAGCGTAATACAGTATACAGAGAAACAGATGGACTACAGTCTGTACCTGTAGAACTACAGAGTGTCCTATATGGACAGTGGAGCTGATGAAGTGGACAGTGAGTGTAGATACAGTGCCTGCCTTGGTGGTCCTGTGGGGGTCCTGACCATTGCAACAGCAATCGAACTCAGGTTTCCTGAGCCAGTCTTGTTTAGCTTGGGTCATCATTGGATTAGTTGATGAATTGAACACAGAATAATCGACTATAGGCTTGATCTCCAGTTGCCACTCTCGTAAGCACAAAGTTCTGTTAATGAGTTTCAATTAACACTGATTGTTTTGACGTCCCGGTCCAGAATCGCTCCAGCCTCCCATATTTACTTTATCCCCAGCCCAGCTTCCACTTCCCATCTTTAACAACACGCGTAGGACGAGAGTCAGGGAGAAATATGGCTCGGGTTCACCCCATCCATCACCCATAAAGCCGAGCCTGTGAAATACAGGCCAGGCTCCTCCAACAATGAGGTCTATCTTGTATGTTAGACCCCTCGCTCGGGTATTTATCACCTAAGAGGCCGCACAATGCCTGATTCATGGAGCAGTCGTGCTGATAAAACGTGCTGACTGCATCTCTGGGCCTGGTGCCGAGTCTCTCCCTTGTCCCCTCGTTCTCCCTCGGTCTCTATCTCTCTCTCCCTGTGTGGGTGTCTTTCTCTCTCGAGCGCTTCCCAACAGTCCCCAATAACCTCGCCAAAGATAGATTCTGTCTTTGGGGCTTTTTCACCCTCTATTTCGACCTGACCGCCCCTAAAGCCGCTCTCCCCGCGAAACTCCACAGAACTAGTTCCGCTATCTGCACTCCTGAGCCCGAGCTAACCGCCCCAAATGTTCTCATTGTTCTCTTCGGTGGGGCTGAGCGTCTGCTGTGGCTATTGTCTCAACGGACAATCAGCAAAACCCATTAGGCTCCTTCGCTTTGGGTACCTAGCGCAGCTGCTAAGCACACTACCTGTTCCCCCACCCCCCAGCCCTACAACTCTTTGGCTCCGCTCCTTCTGGGTTCATTATCCAGACAATCTGTGGCAGACTCCATTAGCTCAGAGCACAGCTGCTGGTCACTGCTAGCTAGCGCTAATTCGCAAACGTTCCCTCACCAGGCAATGAAGAGCACATAAACGTCCCCGCAGAAAGAAAGACAAAAAAAAAAACACTACAAACGGCCAACTGCGTTGGCACAGGCTGTATAATGAGAAAGAAAGCCTGTAAACCGCTTTAAAAGCCGCGTATAGCTCCGAGTTGAAGGCCGTGCAGATGCTAAATGGTATGCAAGAGTTATTAGCGTAGCTTCCGCGGCTGTTTTCATAGCGGACCCTGAATGACCACTTTATATTCCCTGCGTAAACGCGGCCCTCGCCCCCCCCCCTGTTTTTTTGCGAGATGGACCAATCGTGGTCTTGTAAACAGTGGCTGCCCTTGCTGTGTCGGGACTTTTATTAATCTTCCGGCTTTGGCCATTACCGAGAAACACCCTCTGAAATTTAATTTCCATAGGAATATGCTGAGCGAGACCGGAACATTAGCACATCGCATTGGGGTTTTTCTTTCCGTCAGGCTCGGGAAGGCATCAAGCGCTGCCGAGGTGCCTAATATTTTCAAGCTATGGCTCCCATATTCATTTGTCTGACCTTCACTCACCATCAAAAGAAGTGGTGGAAGGAGGTGTGGGATAGCCATGCTGTTGGGAAGGAGGATAAAGGTGACCAGGATCAATAACTGATGATCGATTTAGACTGATATGGTCAATATTTATTGAGCTACACATACAGAAGTCTGTCTCTCAGTATGGCAGCATTGGGCGGCCATGTTTGTTAACCCAACATGCCAGTTGTCTCGGTATGGAGCTGTAGAGGTGGAGGTAGAGTGACAGCAGGCCTTCTGGAGGTGTTACACATGAAAACAGTCCGGTCATCTTGGTGCTGACCACGGTGCCTCCACACACGGACTCATTGGGCGTCTCCACCAAGACCAAAGCGGGACTCGTCACTGAAGATGACCCACTGCCATTCTGAGTCACTCCATGACAGTCTGGTGCAACACCACTACAGTCTTTGGTGATGGTGACGTGGTGTTAAGGACAGTCGTTGTAACGGTCTGTGTGCATGTAGTCCTGGGTGGTGCAGCCGTCTACCAACGGTGCTGCACTAACATACCACTGCTCACTGAATGTCTCCAATCTTGGCTGTAGGGTCAGTCAGGTACACCAATAAGGCCAGCCCCTGCTTACATCACATGGGTGCCTGAGTGTGTAGCTATGAGTCATTGACATGTCTCACAATGTCAAACCTACCCGCCAACTTTCATTCCTGCTGGTTGATTCCTCCTGCATCTGTTTGCGCAGCTACTGTTCAGGATGAGTGAACTTATCTAGGCACTTTGGTGCATGAGTAAGGTACAGCTTGCTAGCTCTCTATCCAGTGCCCTCTTTGCTGTCAAGCTTGGTGTTACCTTGCAGTCCTCCAGCACGCTTCATCAATATCCCCCTCCACCCAGATTGAGGGCAGCATATGGCGCGCCGGCTGACAGCGAGCGGTGGGTATATTCTGCTCTTGCGACTCTATTGCGGCCCCATTGATTTAATGATTGATTTACTAGCGAGAAAAGGAGGCCTGATTGACGGCGGGGATGAGTGAAGGTCTACGGCACCTCTGGATAGCCTTGTCCTTGATTTAGACAAATTAATATCTAGAGGGCAATAACTCTCAGCGGCTGCTCTGACCCTGGGTCTCCTCTGCAGACCGTGCTCTGGAACACCCTGCCCTGCCCAGACTAATACTCCTCCCGTGATTGATGATAGTTAAAAACTAACCTGAGGAGGATCCTAACCGGGCTGCT
>JAMWET010004089.1:0-11473 GCA_024036415.1 Prochilodus magdalenae | reverse complement strand
TCATGCTTGTTGTTTCTGTTATATAAAGAGAAGCTGTATTTATTACAGGATGGAAAATCATATAGATCTTCAATTTATTCTGTTCATTCCTCTTCAGGCCTTGACATTTCTAGGTGTACCTGTTAGGCTGGGTCTTGCTGTTTTGCTCTTGAGTGGTGGATTGAACTTTTACCTGAACTCTGTACTGCAGTCAGTTCTCATGCTCCCTTCTTTTCTCTGTGGTCTGGAGACTCGTGTCTTCAGGTAGTACCCAGGTTCACACCTTTCTGCTCTCATTCGCATTTATTTTTCAAGCTGACCACTAAAAGCCCCCCACCCCCCTCTTTTACCATGAAGACCCCGCTGTTGAACTTTATGCTGGTAAAAGCTGGCGTTAATGCAGTGCTGTCTGCCAGGTCGAAAGTCATGGCCATTCTTTATGTGACCATGTTTATTTCATACCCATGCACGACTGCATCACCTGATTAAGATGTTTTTGAACAGTTCACAAAGTCTGTACATATCCCTGGGCCTAACTTTTTACAATATCTACAGCAACCTTTATTTCTATGATTTTCACAGTTCAACAATCAACCAGGAAGAGCCCCAAGTTTCCCTTTTAACATTTAGTCTCAGCTACTGTAGCGTCTGCACGCTAGAAGCTGATGCAGCGTCAAACCTGCAGCACATTTGGTGTTAGTATTTCAGTTAGGACGTTGTGTTAGTTCTGAGGGAGTAAAAACATGCCTGAATGAAACATTTAAAGGTTTAGAACATTTAAACTTCTCCTGCTACAGATTCTCACGTACATGCACATCAGCCACTGAAAGCCTGCAAGCCCCTCCCTGCTCTAGTTGTGTACACGCCTCCTAGACCAACAAGATCTGCATGCATTTAGATCTCCAGCCCCATTCTGGAGTGAGTATTTTGGTGACTGGTCACATGTCCTGTATTTATCTTGGACTGTTAGTCTTTGTCTATAACAGTAAAGCAAGTGTGTAGATCACTGGTCAGTCAGTGGTGGTTACTGGGGCAGTATGGAGCTCAGTCTGCTTTCTCAGATGCTCTGTGAGTAAAGATTCTCTTTATATCGCTGTTAATTTCTTCATATTTATATTTGTATTGTTTTTACTGTAGTTATTATGTACAGGGGAATATCTTATTGATCCGTGTCAACCAGCAAACATCTAGATCTTTTGAGAACATAAAATCAGTTTGAGGATTTAAAAAGCTAGATAGATCTTATATGCAGGGCAACAATCTTGGTGGTCAGAGGGCGTATCAGCTGTGGCAAACAGTCAGTGTGGGAGTTCAGGGTCCCCTAACGTTTTTAACAACAAAAAATAACTACAGAAGCTTCGAACTTTGTGCCACACAGTTAAACAGTTAACACCTGGACATTTCAGTAGTCAGGACTGAGACCTGGACACAGTAAAATGTAAGACAAAGACTTTATGTTAGTCTAATCCTGTTAGAAAAACGTCTGGTGGTAACGTGTCCCTTAATTCTTGCAAGGCAGTTGCAACTGTATCCAAGGTGGGTGCTAAGGTGTTGCTACGTGGTTACTAACATGTTACTAGGTAGTTGCTGTTATTAAACTAAAATGATTGCTACTAATATGTTGCTGGTGGTTTACTAATGGTCTCTGAGGGGACTGTTTAAGTGTATGTGGGTGTTGAGTGTGTGTGGTGGGTCTTAAATGTGTGTAGTGTGTTGAGAGTGATGTTAAGGGTGTGTGTGTGTTTGTGTGTCTAGTGTGTTGTATGTTGAGTGTGTGTGAAGTTTATTGGTTGTCTCTACCAAGACAAAAGTGGGACTCATCACTGAAGATGACTCGCTGCCATTCTAAGTCACCCCACTGACATTGTGACATTGACGTGGGGTTAAGTTCAGTTGTGGTAATGGTCTGTGTACATGTAGTCCTGTGTTATGCAGCCGTCTGCCAATGGTGCTGGCACTAACAGGATGACTCATGGAGGGCATCACTGCTCACTGAATGTCTGCAATCATGACTGTTGGGTCAGTCAGGTACAGTGATAAGGCCTGTCCTTGCTTATGTGACATGCGCAGCCAGGCCTGAAACTTCAGTCATTGTGTCTGAGTATCCACATATACGTACTGAATGCATTTGGAAAGTCTTTATAACCTTTTTTTTTTTTTAAGGCTCTGTAGTGAATAAAAGAAATTCAAGCTTTCCCCATCAGTGTGCACTCAGTACCCCATAACGAGAAAGGAACAACAGGATTTTAGAACTTTACTAAAAAGGAAAATCTAAAATATTGCATTGAGATACATATTCAGACCCTTTAATCAGCACTTAGTCAAAGCACCTTTAGCAGCAATGACAGTCTGTAGTCTTCGTTGGTATGAGCCACAAGGTTTGCACCCTGGATTTGGGGATTTTCTGCCATTCTTCTCTGCAGATCCCCTCAAGCTCTGTCATGTTGGATAGGGACCATCAGTGGACAGCCATTTTCAGGTCCCTTCAAAGATGTTCAGTTGGGTTCAAGTCAGGGCTCTGGCCGGGCCAGACAAGAACATTCACGAAATTGTTTCTAAGTCACTCCCGTGTTTTCTTGAAGGTGAAATGTCGGCCCAGTCTGAGGCCCAAGCTCTGTATCAGGTTTTCATTAAGATTTCTGTAGTTTACTCCATTCAGCTTTCACTCAATCCTGACCAGTGTCTGACCAAGTCTCCCAACCAATGAAGAACAAAGCCACAGCATGATGCTGCCACCACCATGCTTTACTGTAGGGATGGTATTGGGCAGGTGATGAGCTGTTCTTATTTTCCGCCAGACATGATACTTAGATCTGAGACCAAAAAGTTCAATCTCGGTTTCAACAGACCGGAGAATCTTGTTTCTTACAGTCTCAGAGTCTTTTAGGTGCTGTCATGTGTCTTGTACTGAGGAGAGGCTTCTGTCTGGCCACTCTGCCATTAAGCCAAGGTTGGGGGAGTGCTGCAGTGATGGTTGATCTTCTGAGAGTTTCTCCCATCTGCACACAGAAGCTCTGAGCTCCGTCAGAGTGACCATTGGGTTTATAATCAACTCTTTTTACCAAGGTCCCTTCAAGACCTTATATAGACAGGTATGTCTTTTCAAATCATGACCAATCAGCTGGATGTACCACAGGTGGACTCTAATCAAGAAACTCTCACAGATGATCAAGAGAAATGAGAGACCCCAAGAGCCACAGATGCGGTATTTTAGTTTTTCCTTTGTAATAATTTTAATAATAAGTTCTAAATTTTTTTTTTTAACTTTCTCATTATGGTGTACTGAGTAAAGGTTGATGAGGGAAAGCTTACATTTCTACTTATCTCAGCACTAGGCCTAATCATAACAAAATGTGAAAAAACACAAGGTTCTGAAGACCTTTCGAATGCATGGTTTATATATATACATATTGTAACACTGTCACTTTAAGGCAGGTGCAGTGCGCATGTGCACGGTGGAGAGCGAGAGTGAATAATGGAGAGTGTGGGGAAAAACGCGGGAGAGAATGTGCGTGTGGTGAACTGTACTAGGTTGTAGCCTGGGTTCTCCAACTGGTGTTATCTGGGAACTTGTGACGAGCGAAGTCTCGGTGCTCTCATTGTTCATTAAACTGGCTCTGAAACCCCTTCACCACGTGTTCCCTGCGTGTCTCTTCATGGAAGCTAAGTATGCACCTCTCCACGAGAGCCCTGACCTTATACCCTACTTCCATTCGTTCCAATATATATATATATACACAGTGTGTATGTACATATACCGTATATACTGACCCATCTCTACTGTTCGATACGTCCTAAGATACTTCTAACAGCTTCTTTATCAAATAAGGGGAATGAGGAATGCAACTGCATGTCTCTGTCATGGCTGCTTGTTCTCCTCTCACCTCCTCTCCCCCGGACTCCATATGCCACAACCCACCACACAATGACATCACCATCCCATGTTCACAATCGTCCAATCCTGTTCAGTTTTTCAGATCCTCCTTCCCGGAGTACGAACACACACCTGTTCCCCATTTAGTGTGTTTGTATAAATGCTCCTGTCTCACGCTGACTCATTGTGAAGTATTGCCACTCTGTGCGGTCTCCCTGTTTTTCTTGTTAGCTTCTCTGGTTTGATTCTATTTTGACTTTCTGGTTTGCTGTTTTGTCTTCCCCTTTTGATACTGTTGCTGGTCTGATTGTTTGCCTGGTTTTGACTTCTGCCTGGTTCCTTACTCTGACTCTGTTCCTTACTCTGACTCTGTTCCTTTCTCTGACTCTGTCCTTTTGTCTTCAGTGTATATAATCTTACAATGTGTTTTTCTACTGCCTTTAAATGATGGTCATATAATCTAATTTACTTGAATTTAAATGGTGTCTGACAGGCATTTTTCCCAAACCATATTAGTTTACTCAATTCATCAGTTTTACAGTCACATTAACTCATCATGTTCTCTGTTCCTCTCCTGCTTTAGTGCTGATTGTATTCATCTACTGTGGACACACTCAAGGTGAATCATTACATGAACATTTATAAGATTATGTCATTTTATTCAAGTGCATTAATAAATACATGGTCTCTGTTTTTTTAACAGATGACTTAGACATCAGTAAAATTTAGAACATGATTATTGTACATAAACTAATGTGGTCTTGTCAATACATAGTTAATAATGTATATAATGTAGACTGGCTGCACAGAAACTGTCATATAACCTAGACATGTTAAGATAATAAAGGTACTTCTTGCAGTGAGAAAAGCAGATCTGCTCACTTCATCATTTCATACCAACAGAACGACCTAAACTGAGGGTGGAGCCCCAGAGCTCAGTCTATACTGGAGACACGGTCACTCTGCGCTGTGAGCTGCTGGATTCTACTGGATGGGGGATTTTCTGGAAGAAAAACTATCAGAATTTAAAACATTTAGATAATAAAAACCCAGTCAGTGTTACAGAGTATAATCCGGGAGAAGCAGAGTACCACTGTACAACAATGAAAGATTTGGGGCATCCATATATAACTGATTCAGTCAAGATTACAGTGAGAGGTACGTCATGTTTCTCTTTTCTTTTTACTGATGATTTTAAAATGACTTTAAAGGGACAACATATAAAAGTAACTTATTGCATGATGCATTTGAATATCATCTTTAGAGATCATATTTCATATTTCAAAAGAAGTTGTCTCCTTTGAACAGAGAGACCAACAGCTACAGTGAAAGTCCAGCCAGCTGATCATGTACTGATGGGAGAGAGAGTCACTCTGACATGTGAAATAGAAAGTGGAGATTACTGGAATTATGAATGGTATAAGAATAATAATCTTCTCAGTGATGCTAAAAGGAAGGAATATGAAATCTCTAATGTTGGTCAGTATCATGCAGGTGTTTATACCTGTAAGGGAACACAGTCAACAGGCCGAATCTACACACACACCAGTGCAGCTGTTACACTGACTGTATCAGGTGAGTGTGGAGTCTCTCTCTCTCTGTATTTCTATCATTAGGAGTGTACATTACAGCAGTGCATTTATACTGTATATCATCCTGTACTGAACATATCAGAAATATATTCAAACAAATCTAAACTTGTTTTGAAAACATGTACAGCTGTCGTCATCAGTGTAGAGACATGCAGCTAAAGATATGAGATTGCTGGATTACTTGACAATGGGGTCACCTCTTCCCGTTCAGAGGAGGAGGTCAAGTAGAGCTTCTGCTGATGATGGAGTAGAGAATAAAGTTGTCTTTCTGGTGGTTGAGTAGCTTGTCTCATTCTTTGCTGTGCACCAGATGGTGGTGGAGTTCAGTTCTTTTTAGGGGAAGGTCTGAGCGCTGGAAGTAGAGAAAAGGAAGTACATGAGTAGATGTGGAAGAAAAGCTAGGCTGAATGTTCACTGTACTGAATGACTGATAGCCAGAGAAAGCAACGACTTTGTCCCAGCTGAAACCAGCTCCTCCATGCTGCTTAGAGGTTTAGGTGGGGTGAGATGGAGATGGAGAATAGTGTGGATTTCTCTGATAGTTTTAGTGTCTCCAGCAGCTGATATGGTAGAACATTGTCTAATATCTCATTCAATAAGTGCAGTTCTGTCAGGTGGTTCTTTGTTGGGGTGGTCATGCTGTGTCTCTGGAGTGATGGAGGTGGAAAGGTTGCATTTAGAGAGAACAGGGTTTCCTGTTAGAGATTTTGCACTGCTCTCTTTGGTGTTCAGTCCATCTTGCCTAAAAAACTCTCTTCTGACAGACAAAATACTCAAAACAGTTCTGTCCATGTATCCAGCAGCTGCAAATGTTCAGTTTGAGTACTCACATTAGCAGCTCCACCCACATGTTCTGATGGCCTGTCTTTGTGTGTCTCAGAGTACAGCTCTAATTCTAAAGCAGCTTTAACCTTCTGAGACCCGGACTTATTTAGTCTGCAATTTAATTACTCCTAGCTATTAGTTATTAGTGAGACTTCGTCTCAGAGTTACAGCAGGACTAATTCTAAACAGCTTTACAGCTTCTAGCTCCCAAGATTCCAAAGTCCTCTCTAAAGTTCAATATTAGACACAGCATCATACGTTCACAAATGAGAGTTCATGCAATTTAATAAACACTCAACATCATCTAATAAGTTATGTGTGAAATGAGAGTTAGAAAATAGAAGATTAAGAAGAGCAGTAGTTATTAACCTGAACACACACTAGGATTATTTATTTCTCTGTAAACTAATAGAGAGTGAATGTATCACTGTTGTGCATGATCAGAGAGAGTGTATGAGATTTAACAGTGTTTGTCATCTTTAAACAGAGAGACCAACAGCTACAGTGAAAGTCCAGCCAGCTGATCATGTACTGATGGGAGAGAGAGTCACTCTGACATGTGAAATAGAAAGTGGAGATTACTGGAATTATGAATGGTATAAGAATAATAATCTTCTCAGTGATGCTAAAAGGAAGGAATATGAAATCTCTAATGTTGGTCGGTATCATGCAGGTGGTTATACCTGTAAGGGAACACAGTTAACAGGCCGCATATACACACACACCAGTGCAGCTGTTACACTGACTGTATCAGGTGAGTGTGATATAATTTTCAATCCATCATCTTCATTAATGTTTTGGTAATTAGGAGTATGTATGACACAAACAGTGCATTAATATAGGTAATCAGCTGTACTAGTGAGCTCAAAGTATCCAGCAAACAATCTACAGTTGTTACAAAAACATGTATGAACTAACTAATTAACTGTTAGGTTGATTTTCCTGTCTGTGTCTATCTTGACTAGTTGTTTTTGTGTGGGCCATTACAGTAACGGGGAGGTTGAGGCAGGTTGCAAACGCTCCAGTAGGTTTAGGTTCAAGGTTGTCAGATGGGAGACGGGTCAAAAACACAGGTGGATATCACCAAATGACATGTCCATAAAGAGAGAGACTACAGCCAGGAACACAACGGCCATGTCAGAATTCCCACAACACCTCTATCAGGTGGTTTTTTTATTTCAGGTGAATGCTGTGGCTCTGGAGTGATGGGGGTGGAAAGGTTGTATTTAGAGAGAACAGGGTTTCTGTCAGAGGTTTGACGCCGATTAGCATCAGGTGTTTAAGTTTCAAGTTTCAGGTTTATTTGTCATTTGACAAATGTCAGTGCATTTATGCATTGAAAAGCAAACCAGAGGGGAGCAGGTTGGTGCTCTACATATGGACAAAACCAGATACATACTAAACAGGGAAATGACAATTACAAAGTTATGACTTTAAACCAAAAATCAAAGAGCAGTTGTCATCACAGTATTCATGATGCTCAAATGCGGTTTAGACACAAATCTCAAACGAATACTACAGTAAACACGAAGTGTAGATATTTTCTACCCGACATCTGTCATGAGTGCGGCCATTCTACGGGTGTGGAAACCATTTGTTCATCTTGGGTTACAAAATTCTGGATTCTAAAAAAAACAGATTTGATTGTGAGTACAGAACTGTTTTTGGGGAACGCAGTAGTAAAGTGTTCTATTTAGGGTCCTTACAATAACAGCCAACCTCCATATGATACATGATGGGCCTAGCTCTGTGTGTCTTCAGTCTGCTGCATTGTTAAAGATCTCCCCCTGTGTCTGCTGCCAGTAACAGAAACACTCTAATTTCTCCTTCACACAGTGCAGGATTGTTCAGTCTGACCTTTAAGCTTCTTATTTCATTTTCTACTTAATTTTCTTGTAGACGTCTATACCAGTACCATCTACCCCCTTTACAAAGATGTAGCAAAATTATTGTTCTGGTGGCTTTATAGTGCTGGCATCTCAGGTGTAGCTGGTTGGCTGATCAGCCTGGCACATTCTGGGGATTGGAGTTTTGGGCTGTAGTTCTCGCAGAATCCTCTGCTGGTGGCAGGAGGCACCCCCTCCCCTAAAGACAGCTCCCGAAGACCATAAGATGGCCGCATAATTGCGCTGGAATGCCCAAGACAAGGTCGAGATCCAGGATGTACTTGGCCGGGATCCAGCACTTCTCCTCAGGACCATACTTCATCTTTAAACAGAGAGTCCACCAACTACTGGGTCCCACCAGCCAGACTCACTGCGAATCCAGATGCCTGTGGACAGTGTACACAGGTGCACCCTGGACAAGGCGTGGGGCAAGAGGGCAGGCTGAAGGTGCTGACTGACCACAAAGGAATGGCTTCAAGTGGGAGATGTGGAAGACATAGATGAGGGCAGGAGCAACCTCTAAGTGACGGGATTGACATCAGCGGTCCACTTTAAATGGGCCCACATACCGGGGAATCTACACCCTACCATGAGGCTGCTTGCAGCGGGAGGTCTTTGAGCAGATAGCCAGACCCACTGCCCCTGATTTGGTAGGGGAGTATGTCTCCTGTGGTCAGGCTCCGACTTGTCTGTCCCCACAGGCAGCTACTAGGACCACACGGCTACAGTAGTACATGATGAAAGTACTACATAATAATTAACTAATTAACTGTTAGGTTGATTTTCCTGTCTGTGTCTATCTTTGACTAGTTGTTTGTGTGCGAGCCATTACTGTAACGGGGAGGTTGAGGCAGAGTTGCAAACGTACAGTAGTTTTTTATTCAAAAAGGTCCAGGGCTTATTTAATTCTTGGGAACACAGGTGGATATCACCAAAGACATGTCATAAAGAGAGAGACTACAGCCAGGAACAAAATGTAAGGAATCAGAAACTCAGAATTAAACACAAACATTCTCAAAAAACAGGAAACAGGAACAGTATTAGCATCTATCTTGGGTCTGGGTGGAGCCAGGGTGGAGCAGGAAAAATGCAGTGCAATGACATGAAGCAACCAGAGGGGGCGGAGATTACCATATGGACAAGACCAGACAGAAAGACAGGTATGTGAACAAAAACAGTGCATCACTTTAAAACCAGCAAATCAGAGCAGATTCATCACAGTATTCATGTGATCAAATGAGGATATAGAAACAGATCTCTGCATATTTGTCAGCCTTTAAACAGAGTGACATATTTTACTATGTCCAGACATCTGTCATGATGCGGTTGCAGAGGGTGGGTTTCCTGGATGTGGATACACGTGAAACAATGTGTGTGGGGAATTAACTGTTTGGGGGAACGTGTAAAAGAATAATGGGTTTAGGGGAGGACCAAACCCCCAACCTCCATAGTGAACAGTACTACATGAGGCGAGTCATGGGGTTTTGTGAAGGAGAGGGAGAATCAACAGAAAAAAACTAGAAACACACCAGAAAAGCTCAAACAGAAAGTGGATATCTTTGTGGGTTTCTGGGGCTTTGTGTCTTTCTCTTTCTTTGTTTTGGTCTTGTTACAGTCTGACCCACATTTCTTCTTTATTGAACATATTATTTTTTTCTAAGCACTAAATTTGTTTCTTTTCTGTACAGCTGTACCATACAGTGTAGACCCCTGCACCAAAGGTGTAGCAATGATTACTTGTTTGGTGGCTTATATGGCGTTCATCTCAGGTGGTCAGCTGGTTGCTTCTGATCAGCCTGGCACATTCTGGGGATTGGAGTTTTGGGGTTGAGTAGTTTTTCGCAGAATCCTCTGCTGGTGGCAGGAGGAGTTCACCCCCTCCCCTAGGGGACAGCTCCCGAAGACCATAAGATGGCCGCATAATTGCGCTGGAATGCCCAAACAAGGTGGAGATCCAGGATGTACTTGGCCGGGATCCAGCACTTCTCCTCAGGACCATACCTCACCAAGTCCACCAACTATTGGGTCCCACCTGGACTAGCACTGCGAATCCAGAAGCCTGTGGACAGTGTACGCAGGTGCACCCTGGACAAGGCGTGGGGCAAGAGTGTGGCTGAAGGTGCTGACTGACCACAAAGAATGGCTTCAAGTGGGAGATGTGGAAGACATAGATGAGGGCAGGAGCAACCAGTAAGTGACTGGATTGACTCAGCGGTCCACTTTAAATGGGCCCACATACCGGGGGCCAGCTACCATGAGGCTGCTTGCAGCGGGAGGTCTTTGGCAGATAGCCAGACCCACTGCCCCTGATGGTAGGGGTAGCCCCTGTCTCCTGTGGTCCGGCTCCGACTTGTCTGTCCCCAAGGCAGCTACTAGGACAGACAAAAATACAGTAGTACATGATGAACTAACTAATTAACTAATTAACTAATTAACTGTTAGGTTGATTTTCCTGTCTCCACCCTATTGTTCTAGTTGTTTGTCTTGTGTGTCTGATTACAGTGTAATCACTATAAACCAGCAGATCAGAGCAGAGCTCATCACAGTATTAATGAGCTCACTGAAAAAGGGATAGCAGCTTATTTAATTCTTGGGAGTAAATGAGGGTATAGAAACAGATCTCGGCACAACATAGCAGAAACGCCTCCAGAACTAAATGTAAAGTATAAATGTTCACAACTTCCAGCTCCCAAACTTCTTAAAGAAACGTCTAAGTTCAGTATTAGACACGGTATCTTAAGTCTCAATGAGATGAGTTCATGTAGATAATGAACACTGGTAATATCAGCTGATGGCATGAATCGGGTTATTTGTTAGAATTTGTCCACAGTCAGAAAGTGAAAGGTAAAGAACAGTAGTAGTGATGAACCTGAAAACACACCTGGATTAAATTCTCTCTGTAAACCAATAGATTTATTCGTGTATGTTCAGAGACAGTGTGGATTTAACAGTACCTGTCTTCTTTAAACAGAGAGACCAACAGCTACAGTGAAAGTCCAGCCAGCTGATCATGTACTGATGGGAGAGAGAGTCACTCTGACATGTGAAATAGAAAGTGGAGATTACTGGAATTATGAATGGTATAAGAATAATTATCTTCTCAGTGATGCTAGTAGCTCATTCTTTGCTGTGCACCAGATGGTGGTGGAGTTCAGTTCTTTTTAGGGGAAGGTCTGAGCGCTGGAAGTTGAGAAAAGGAAGTACATGAGTAGATGTGGAAGAAAAGCTAGGCTGAATGTTCACTGTACTGGATGACTGGTTGAACAAGAAAGCAACAATTTCATCCCAGCTGGAACTAGCCCCTCCATGATGCTTAG
>JAMWET010004088.1:0-68040 GCA_024036415.1 Prochilodus magdalenae | reverse complement strand
TGGATTAAATTGGTGTTTCAGGATTGTAATGCTCACAAATGCGCCATACTCTTGTTTAATGAATGAGGCTTGAATAACCTATCGCCGAAAATCCACCTTAGTTGAGGCTTTTTATCTCCGCCTGCATTCCGCCCGTTCGCGCATGCGCAAGTACATTTTCTCCTATGTGTGTTAGTTGTATGGTTATAATTTTGTATGAGCCAAGCTGTGCTGCAGCATCATATTACGGTCAAAAACTATGTGTCTCAAACAGTACAAACATTCATTTGCTACAGGATTTGCATGTGCAATGGTCCAGTACAAGTTTTAGGTATCTGCTCGTGGCAGGGGTAGTAAACAGGCTGTACAGATATATAACGTGTACAGTGCAGGTAAAATGAGATAAAGCAGCTTAAATGTTCAATTAACAGCTAAATTGGTGTTTCAGGATTGTAGCTCACAAATGTACTCTTGTATAAATGACTAAGGCTTGAAACAGCTATCGATGTTCAGGTTAGTACAGGCTTTCTAAAGCCCGCAGTGCATCCAGTTCCTGTGAGGTAGATTTCATGTTCTCGACGTAGTGTTAGCTGCGGGGTTTTTCTGAGAAATCAGTGCTGCAGCATCATATTATGGTCAAAAACTATTTCTAAACCCATGAAAACATTCTGGCTTAAATATTTGCTTTCTGGAATGGCAGGAGAGTTTGGTATCTGAGATGGCTGGTAGGCGTGATTCAGCTTATATGCACGAGTAAGTTATTCCAATCTGATAATAAGCTTAGTTTGTCATATGAATTTTGTTGTGTTGGCTTTGGATTATTGGTGTGTTAGGATTGTAATGCTTTTACTCTTTTTCATGAGCCTTGAAAATATATGCTGCAGCATCATATTACGGTCAAAAACTATTTCTCAAACCACAAAACATTCATTGCTTAAATTGCAAATTTGCATTTAATAAATGGTCCAGGACGAACGTTTTAGAAAACATTCATCTGTTTTGCATTTAATGAAATGGTCGAGGACAAGTTTTTTAGCTATCTGTAGGGGGTAGGCGCAGCCTGGCTGTACAGCGGATAAAACTTGTTTTGGGAGGAAAACAATATTTTCCATCATGGGTACCTTGCAAATTTTTCTGGAATAAAGGAAAACATTGTTTCTAAGCAATAGGAAGTGAAATCTTGAACGTGGCAGTACAAAATGAACAGTCTCAGTTTCATTGCATTTAGGCGCTGAAAAAGCATTTGGGAGCTTTAGAAGCGCCTACAGGCTTTAGAACGGCCAAAAAGCTCAACTTTGTAAGAAACTCGTTTGGGATTAAAACAATATTTTCTGACATGGGAACACATTAAATATGTAAATCATGAAGGGAAACATTGTTTAGAAGCAATATGAAGTGAAATCTTGAACGTGGCAGTGCGTTCAAGATTTCACTTTATATACTTTGTTTAGAAGCTATAGGAAGTGAAATATTGAAAGTGGCAGTACACAATGAACAGTGTCATTTTCACTGCATGTAGGCTCTGAAATAGCGTTTGTGAGCTATAGAAGCGCCTACAGTCTTTAGAACTGCCAAAAATATCAACGTTGTAATAAAACTTGTTTTGTGACAAAAACAATATTTTCTGACATGGGAACACTTTAAATATGTCTAGAATGAAGGAAAACATTGTTTAGAAGCAATAGAAAGTGAAATCTTGAACGTGGCAGTACAAAATGAAAAGTGTCTTATTCATTGCATTTGGGAGCTTTAGAAGCGCCTACAGGCTTTAGAACGACCAAAAATCTCAACGTTGTAATGAAACTTGTTTTGGGAGGAATTCAAGATTTTCTGACATGCACTGTAAAAAATGTCCGTGAAATTAACAGTGAAGTGCTGTAAAATCATGACATCAAAAAAGTGTAAATCAAAAAACAATGGAGCAGTGTGTTCTTTACAGTAACACTATGTAAAATACTGAACCAAACAAAACTGTTAATTTTAAATTAAAAATATGTTAAAAGAATCAAATTTCTTTGTAGGTTTAACAGATTACTGTAGTTTAAGCATAGAAAAACTGTATTACAAAAAGCAATACAATACAGTTAAAATTACAACATGACAGTGTCAAAATAATGTTTTTGTCAGGTAATTTTTTTTATATACTAAAAGAAACCGTATTACATTTTACTAATTCATATGTTATATTTTACAGATAAGAAAATGTACAAATACAATAAAATTATGCCAATACGAAGGGTTAAAAAAACAGATGATGTGTCTGTTTAGAACTGATTAGGTTTATATTCAACAATATATTAGTAGGCTAGTAGTAATGGAAAAATCCATTACATATGAACTATTTTACATATGAACATTACATATAAAGTATAGCCTCTCTGATAAAAGAACTGAGTGTAGCTAATAGCCAATGTATTTTAAACATTTGATTGTTACATTCAAATGTTCCTTAAAACATGCATTTCCCTATTTATGTTCACCATACACAGTATAGGTGCAGTGAACATGGAGTATGTTAATATTGTGGACACACAATATTAGGAGATTTGATAGATTTACAGTTAGGTCCATAAATATTAGGACATTGACAAAAAAATTATTTTGTCTGCCTGTCAAAGCATATTGGAATTGAGAGAAAAAACATTATTATGATTTGCTATGTGTAGATTTTCAAGTTTCAGTTTTAATTTGAGGGTATTTACAGATGAGGTAACTGTTGATGGAACTGCAGTTTAACTGTCTTGCAAATGGATGGCTGCTCAGCTGTTCTTTAGCAGGGTTCCATAGTCAGTTCTTCATTTTTGCATCATATTAATTGTTAATCAATTGTAAATGATAAAATTAAAATGTTCTGTTTTTTCCATTACAGAATGTCATTTGGTAATTTATGTAAAAGTAATGATGTTTAATGTAGATTTTACATTCCCGCGAAAAGTGTTTGAATTTTAAACCTGATGAGCTATACCTCGTCAAATCACTGCGCAGCAGAGTCTCTTTCTGTTCTTTGATTGGGCTACTTAATTATGGCGGGAGCAGACAGCTTGGCGAAGTTTGCGGCTCGAAGCTGAGTTCCCCTTAGTGCTGTCCGCGCATGAAGGCAACCACGATCTGTAGAGCGGGTAAACTAACATCTTTCTTCAAACTCGAAGTACAGTTTACACTGTTTGCTGTCAGATAAGCACGAGCTTTTGTTTGTGACCGATGGTATATTTTGCAGTCATAATAATAAGGCGGACTGACCGGGGAATTAATTAGTCTGGTGAGTTTCAGTCTTAACGCTGAACTCTTTCATTTCGTTGTTTTTCACGCTGTTGTGGAGGCGGCGTTTTGCAACCTCATCCGAGGAGGATAAAACGTTTTAAAAACGGGAAGTCTTGTTAGTTTGCTAAAAATGATTACCTGCCGTTTTTGCAGCAAAACGCTAGAGACGTTGAGGGGTTATGTGCTGCATTGTAAAATTCACAGGAACGAACCCCATGGTTTTTTCAAATCTGTTGGCGCTGATTGCAAGCGGACATTTTGTACTTACGCAGCTTTTAAAGCTCATTTCTATCGGGTTCACAATGCGACTGCAGCCTCTGTTCCTACTGGAGCCCTTGTTACAGATTTTAAATGTGCAATTTCTCTGTGTAAGTACCAATTTCACACAGTGAAAGAACTTATTTCCCACTTAATAGAGCATATAATGGAGGGGCGACCTGTGGGATGTCCAGTAACTGGTTTTAATACTACGTTCACTGTGAAATCATCATTTACTGCTCATATGTCTAGGAAACATAGAGAATGTTCGGTGAATAGCATAAGTGACATGTACAGGGAAGATATTCCTCAGTCTTCTGCTGCCATGGCATCTGAAGATGCTTCCCAAGGCTCAAATGATGCAACAACAAATGAAAGCATTGAATTGTCACACAATTTCAGTGAGACCTTTCTTAGGAATGTGTGTTTATTCTACCTAAAATTGCAAGGGCAGCTCCTTCTTCCAGCTTCAACAATACAGACAATTGTCGAAGAAATGCAAAATGTGCATGAGTTGGGACAGGATTACACTATAAGTAAACTATGTTCACTGTTAAGAAATGACATGTGTCTAACAGATGATGATATTGCTAAAATCTGTGATTGTGTGAAGGATTCAGATCTCTTCTCTGTCTGTCATCAGGGACCACTGAGAACAACATATTCAAGAGCTCAGGCATTCAAAAAGATGTTCAAATACATAGAGCCTAAAAAAGTAACATTAGGAAAGGATGAAAACATGAACCAAAGGTTTGCTTACTACATACCTGTGATACAAACATTAAATAGCTTATTAGAATCAGAATTATGGAAGACTTCAGTGTCACAACAGTCTTGTGAAACAGACTTAGATCATTTCAGTGATATAAGTGATGGACAAAACTTTAAGTCCAACCAGTTCTTCATTGAAAATCCAGGATGCTTGAAGCTAATCCTGTACCAGGATGCTTTTGAAATTGTCAATCCCCTTGGCTCTGCTAAGAAAAAACACAAAGTTGTTGCAGTCTATCTTTCTGTGGCAAATCTACCTGTTCATGTGCGGTCCAATACTGATCACATGTCCCTTGTCTTATTGTGTGGAGAGAAAGACCTCAAACAATTTGGAAGTGCTAAGGTTTTCTCAGAGATGTTGAGGGGATTTAAAAGATTTGGAAGAAAATGGAATAACTATAGGTGGTGAAACAGTCAAGGGGGCTCTGTATTGTATTGCTGGTGATAAATAGGGTACACACAGCATTGGAGGGTTTACTGAAAACTTTAGTCGTTCTCAGTACTTTTGCAGGTACTGTAAAATCACACAAAGTGAGTTTCAGAGTGATGATCCAAATGTATGTGGTCCACAGCGCACCCCTGAACGCTTATTCTGCTGTTGGTGATCTACAAGTTGAAGACAGTCAAGACATCAAAGGCATAAAGGTAAACTCTGTTTTCAATGCTTTGAAATCTTTTCATGTTTGCCATCCTGGTCTTCCACCTTGTTTAGGCCATGACATATTCGAGGGTGTCCTATCTTGTGATGTCGTACTGTACTTAAAGTATTTCATTAAGAAAAAGAAATGGCTTACATATTCACTTTTGAACCGGCGCATCAAGCAGTTCAAGTACAAAGGATCTGATGCTCTCACAAAGCCATGTGCTGTCAACTCTGAGGTGTCCAAGCTTTCAGGTCAAGCCATTCAAAATTGCAATTTCTTAAGGTTGCTGCCTGTATTAATTGGTGAAAAAGTGCAAAATCCAGAAGATGACGTGTGGCAGTTAACTCTCCAGCTTAAAGATATTGTTAATATGGTTTGTGCGCAAAAGATTTCATTGTCACAAGTAGCCTATCTTGACATTATAATCCAAGAATATTTGGAATCAAGAAAGTGTTTATTTTCTGAGAGTCCACTAAAACCAAAACATCATTTCTTGCGGCACTATCCGGCTCTAATTTTAAAATTTGGCCCCTTGATCAGATTATGGACAATGCGTTTTGAAAGTAAACACAGCTACTTCAAGAGATGTGCCAGGCATTTGAAAAATTTTAAAAACATCTGCCTAACATTATCCGAAAGACATCAGATGTTTCAGGCATATCTTTCAGCTGGACCAGGATGCAGTCAGCTTCTGCAAGTCAAAGGCAGTTGTACTTTTTACCCCAACTTTTACAGTGACGCAATTAAACATGCAGTGAAAGAGTTTGGCTTTTCGGAAAACAATACTACTGTTTCCACAGACATACAGTATAAAGGTACATCATATAAAAAAGGGCAATTCCTTGTGTCAAAAAATGATGAGTCCATGGAGTTTGGAGAACTTCTCATTATTTTAATTCAAAATGATGCAGGTGTGTATTTTGTGATGGATGTACATGAAGCTGACTATCATTCTGAATACCATTTGTACTCAGTGACTAAACAGAGTACAAGGTTGCAGTGTCTTAACATTAATGACTTGGTAGATTTTTATCCGTTGCCATCATACATTGTTAATGGGCACCAAGTCATTCCGCTGAAACACAGTGTGTTGTCGAAATAAACATGATCTTGGCCACTGTGGTGGAGAACCCATACTAAAATGGTTATTGACATATGCATTATCAGTAATTAAAATACTATTTGAAAAATATGAAAGTGACAGCAGTTTTCCTTATAGATGGACAGAAATATAAAGTCTAAATCCTTACTAACATTATATACTCAAAATAGTGGTTCCTCTTCTCTGTATACATGTGCAGTGTTACTTCACTAAATGTCTAATTACTTTTGTCTTCTTTTGTTTGTAATCTTGAAAACATTGTCATTCTTCCTTGTTTCCAGAAATGACTAACTTGGAGCAAACATTTTTGCGCACCGCCATTACTGAGGTCTTGCCTGACCTTCCAGAGGTGTCAAAAGATATTCTAGAAGAGACCTTACAGTCCCTTGGGGTGGAGACATATGATGATCTTCAGTTTATTGAGGAAGCTGATTTGCTGTCAGCGTTGAGGCCAATTCAAGCCCGAAAAGTCCTTGATGCTTGGAAGCTGAAATGTAAGTCAAGCATTGCAGTACAGGATGCAACCAGTGCCCAAAGTACCGTGCGTAAAAAATCTATCAGGTGTGTGTGTGTGTGTGTGTGTGTGTGTGTTTGCAGGCCAGACTCCTGAAACCAACAATTCATCTGCTGGTGCCTCGCCAGGACCTGCCACGTCCTTGCAGTCTCTTTCACCCAGAAGTTCATCCTCAACATCTTCCAACAGCTGCCAAAGCCCTGATATAGACTGGGTGGATACCTTTATGATACCGTGGGATAAGTTCCCAGAGGAACTGATGCAGTCATTGGATAGAGGAACACGACCAAGTCCATGAATGAGAAGGGAGATGGTCAGAATTGTGGCTTGTGAGATGATGCGAAAAAGTTCTTGCGTAAGTAAAAGGAACTCTACTGAAGTTGCCAAAAAGATGGTGTCAAAATGTCCTAAATCTCTGAAAGACACAATAGAGGGAGACGTGAGTGGACCAGGGTATCACTCTCTAGTCAAGCAATTGCAAAATAGAATAGAGAATGTGAAGCGATCTACGACCCTAAAAATAAGAAAACGAAAGCATCGCACTGATGAGTCTGACACAGACAAAGTCCCTCCAGAACAGAGAGCAGCAATCCAGGACACTTCTGGGTGCATCAACTGGGATTTAAAATTCCTGCCCCTCGGAGAGATCGCAGAGAGCCAGCAGGAGAAGAAGGAAAAACTGAAGATGATGTCTCAGCACACTGATGCAAATCCAGAAGAGGTCAAACTTCTGATGAAGTTGACTTTCTACACACAGCGTAAACAAGTCAACCAAGGGAAAGATATAAAATACCTCCTGGAAGAGTGGCCGTTTTGGTTTGACGGGCTTGGCATGGAGGTACACTTCAAGGAGCTCACTGGAATTGGGCTTAAAGAAACTTTCACACGAAATGTGAATCTAAAGGGGAAACGGCTCCTAAACTACATGCATACTGTTTGTGTGAACAAGAAAAGAAAGTTCCTACAGGCTGTAACAAAGTTTAAAGTGATGAGGGGAGAGCTTAATGGTTGCTCTGAAGATGTCAAAGAGATGGTGCTGTTTCTGCTGTCCTACTTTGATGAAAAGGAAGATGCAATGTTCTGTTATGTGGATGACACATGCCTGGCAGGGGAAGGACAGATGGACCAAGTTCATCTCACTCCCACCGTTGTTGTGTGTGGTAAGTTAACATTTTTTTCTTTTTCTGTCTGTGTTTCATTCTCTCTTTTTGTATTTTTCTGTTCTTTGTTTCATTTCTTTCTCTCTTTTTTCTGTATATTTGGACACAAGTTCATGTTGCACAGTGTTTTGTTGCTGTAAGCTATTAAGGTTGGTCACAGTGGCCTTAAAAGACCTTATATTTCTCTCCCCTAAACGTGCACATACACTGATTAATTTAACTGACCTGGAAAATTTAAAAACATATATGCTCAAATGGTATAGTGAAATGTTTCAGGAACACAAATCTTGTTTTAATTTTTGTTTGAATAATATTTTGTTGTTTTTTTTCTTACTTTTTTTTTTCTTTTTAGGGCAATCCTGCTATTCTTCAAGACGGTTTACGCTGAGTGTGGATCGAAACGTTGTGCACGACAACATCCCCTCCTTCATTTCTGCCCTGTGCATGATGTTTGGGAGCTATTATAGCTTCAACATCCATTACCCATCAGAGCTGGCATCAACCCTGGAGTTTCTGCAGAGGTGAGTGTTTTTGGATTGGCTTTATCCAACATTTTCACCTTATTGAACTGAAACAAATAGACATGCATCGATACCATTTTTATCAGGCTAGGTATGGGTATTTTTTTTAGTACTTTTTGATACCATACTGAATTACATACTTCGAATGAAGTAGTTGTTAGTGTAAAAAACAGCAGGAATCACATCCGAATAGTTCATGTTTCGTGTTGAAGTCTTTTTGCCTGATTGACTAACGTACTCTAATGTCCTCTAAAGCCAGACACACAGTGTTTTTTTTTTTTTTTTTCTTTGTTCTTTGGTGGGATTTTTTTGTTTTTTTATTGTTCTTTGGTGCCTTACACTGAACAAAAATTGTCAGTCCATGCTCCGGGAAATGCACCTTTTAATGACAGCTCAGTCTACAGACAGTTTCAAATAAAACTGTTTTGTTCAAAGTAACACACTGCACACCCAAGCACTGGGCAAACACACGGAGAAAATGAGCTACAGCACTGCTTCTAACATTAAAAACCAGGGGTGTACACAGTAGGACAATACAATCTCTCTACAGCCTATTTTACAAAGACAGTTTAAAAAGTCAACGTATTAATGTTTATACCTTGCAGTTCTATTTAGTCAGACAGAGTAAAGTCTTTGGTAGCAAATGTCAAAATTTTTGCCTCTATTTTGTTTGCCTACGTGTGTCCACCCGTACTGGAAAAGGTTGTGTGTGTTTAAAAACAGGCTAAAATCACACAGTGCAGGCCTGGCAGGAATCTGCCAAGGCGGAATGTTTAAAGTGTCCATGGACTTTGTGTCCGGCAGTCAGTAACTCTGCAAGCAGATCCTCCTTCACTACCAGCTTCATTTGTTCATTAGCACGGCAGTGTGCACTCATCTTGCGTGACATGGTATCAACCGACATCAGATGATAATTTCGGTGGCTTTTAAAGAGGCAGAGTACGAGTAAATGAGCATGGTATAGGGCCAGTGCATCCCTGGAAACAAACCTAAAGTAGTGACTTGGGTGTTAAGAGACTTATTTTACCTTTTGAGTATTATAAGTGACATTTTAAAATTATAGCTTGAATAAAAAAAATGATGATTGATGTGAAGTTTTTTTGTGGTTAATGGAAGTGTTTTATTATCAATATAGTTATCTGTTCTCTTCTGTTTCCCAAGGTGTTTTTTCTCCATCAACCCAGAGAAGGGCACTAAAGTGGAGAAGACAAACACATCCCGCCTTCATGTGAGTCGTTACCTTGATTCAGGAACTTTCAGATCATGAGTGGCGTGATGTCTGAATATGGACTAAATTCAGTAAGATTTATAGAAGGTTATGACGTGCCCCACTAACAATTTGAAGTTTTGTTTAAGCTCATTATCTGCTCAGTTTTTCAAGCTTAAGAAGCAAGTTTTTGGTTTCCAATAAGATCACTAATCTATCACATACGCTCTATTCGAATGTTCGTAAAGTACATATTATAAATATGTATGATAAGAAATGACAGATGTTTTTCCTGACTGCTTTAAGATTAATAAATTCTTGGAAAGGCAAGTTTTTATGGAAGTTTTTTAATATTTCAGGTATATCTAGCTTTGTGTTTTAATTTTTAAATGCTTAATCTGTATACACTTGGTTTCTGGCAAAGGTCAAACATCTATAAGAAGGCTGTGCAGTTTAAATGAAATCTTCAAGACAGAAGTGTTCAATCTGCCTGTAATGTACAGAAACAGCTTTTTTTTCTATTTTAATGAATAATCTTAACAGGCAATAAGGAATACTTAGACAGGAATACAAGACAGATTTACAGTTTATATTTGAGATTGATATTAGACAGGAGTCATAGAACAGGATTCTATGCCTTTCAATTGTAACAAATACATTTTACACAAAATTGAATTGCAGTATTTAGATGTTGCTTTCACTGCAAATCTCTTGTAATTAATACTGCAAAACACACTACCATATAAACTACTTTTGTGTAGAATTTGCAGAAAAATTCAGTTAAATGGCAGTCTGATGATGAGGCGTTTACAGTTAAATAATGTAATTTGTTTGGTATTTTTTTGTGAAATTGAATGGGATTCAATGTACAGTAAGCGGCAACTGTATGCAAATCTTACTAAAAGAATTAGTTTAATAGCAGCATGGACATGCTAATTTAGCAGAAAAGGGCTGTTGGATTTACCAGTTTAACATGTTTTTTTTTATTGTAATTTACAACAGTTTTAAACTGTAAAAGTTACAGGTTGTTCTGTAAAGTCTTTTACATTTTTTACAAAATTATTCTGGCAACCACAGCTGCCAGTTTTTTTCCTAAAGAACTACGGATTTTTTTTTTTTTTTACAGTGTGGGAACACTTTAAATATGTCTAGAATGAAGGAAAACATTGTTTCTAAGCAATAGAAAGTTAAATCTTGAACGTGGCAGTACAAAATGAACAGTGTCATTTTCATTGCATTTAGGCGCTGAAAAAGCGTTTGGGAGCTTTAGAAGCGCCTACAGGCTTTAGAACTGCCAAAAAGCTCAACGTTGTAATAAAACTTGTTTTGTGAGGAAAACAATATTTTCTGACATGGGAACACTTTAAATATGTAAATAATGAAGGAAAACATTGTTTAGAAGCAATAGAAAGTTAAATCTTGAACGTGGCAGTACAAAATGAACAGTGTCATTTTCATTGCATTTAGGCGCTGAAAAAGCGTTTGGGAGCTTTAGAAGCGCCTACAGGCTTTAGAACTGCCAAAAAGCTCAACGTTGTAATAAAACTTGTTTTGTGAGAAAAAACAATATTTTCTGACATGGGAACACTTTAAATATGTCTAGAATGAAGGAAAACATTGTTTTTAAGCAATAGAAAGTTAAATCTTGGACGTGGCAGTACAAAATGAACAGTGTCATTTTCATTGCATTTAGGCGCTAAAAAAGCGTTTGGGAGCTTTAGAAGCGCCTACAGGCTTTAGAACGGCCAAAAAGCTCAACGTTGTAATAAAACTTGTTTTGTGACAAAAACAATATTTTCTGACATGGGAACACTTTAAATATGTAAATAATGAAGGGAAACATTGTTTAGAAGCAATAGAAAGTTAAATCTTGAACGTGGCAGTACAAAATGAACAGTGTCATTTTCATTGCATTTAGGCGCTGAAAAAGCGTTTGGGAGCTTTAGAAGCGCCTACAGGCTTTAGAACTGCCAAAAAGCTCAACGTTGTAATAAAACTTGTTTTGTGACAAAAACAATATTTTCTGACATGGGAACACTTTAAATATGTAAATAATGAAGGGAAACATTGTTTAGAAGCAATAGAAAGTTAAATCTCTCTGATAACCTGACCCGAAATTGGTGACTCTAGGCTTAAAGGTCGGGGAGCTGCAGCCAAATAAGTTGGGTAACTGTTAATTTTGACTTTTTTTGAGTTCTACTGAGGGCATGGAAGGTCCTAGAATTACCAAACTTGGCACACATTGACCGAGTTTGGTGACTCTAGGATCAAAGGTCAGGGAGTGACAGCCAAATCAGTTGTGTAAATGTTAATTTGCAGTTATACCTCAATGTGGAGAAACCAATCATACTAGGACTAGCGAGGGCATGAAATGTCCTAGAGTTACCAAACTTGGCACACATTGACAACCTCAGACTCTGATAACCTGGCCCAAGAGGTCAGAGAGCTACAGCCAAATCAGTTGGGTAAATGTTAATTTGGACTTAAGCCTGAAGAGGGAAAAACCAATCATACTAGGTCAAGTGAGGGCATGGAAGGTCCTAGAGTTACCAAACTTGGCACACATTGGCAAGCCCACACTCTGATCACCTGGCCAGAGGTTGGTGACCCTATGATCAAAGGTCAGGGAGTTACAGCCAAATCCATTTGTTAAATGTGAATTTGGACATAAGCCTCAAGTGGTAAAAACCATTCATGCAAGACCTAGTGAGGGCATGGAAGGTCCTAGAGTAACGAAACGTGGCACACATTGACAACCCCACACTCTGATAACCTGGCCCGAGTTTTGTGACTCTAGGATCAAAGGTCAGGGAGCTACAGCCAAATACATTTGGTAAATATGAATTGAGACAAAAGCCTCAAGTGCTTATAACCATTCATGCAAGACCTAGTGAGGGCATGGAAGGTCCTAGAGTAACAAAACTTAGCACACATTGACAACCCCACACTCTGATAACCTGGCCCGAGTTTGCTGAATGTATGATCAAAGGTCAGAGAGTTACAGCCAATTCAATGGGATAAATGTTAATTTGCACTTATACTTCAGTGGGGAGAAACCAATCATACGAGGCCTAATGAGTGCATGGAAGGTCCTAGAGTTACCAAACATGGCACACATTGACAACCCCACACTCTGATAACCTGGCCAGATGTCGGTGACTCTATGATCAAAGGTCAGGGAGTTACAGCCAAATCCTTTTGGTAAATGTGAATTGAGACATAAGCCTGTAGTGGTAATACCCAATCATGCAGGGCCTAGCGAGGGCATGGAAGGTCTTAGAGTAACGAAACTTGGCACACATTGACAACCCCACACTCTGATAGTTTGGTGACTCTATGGGTGCTTTCACACTTGGGCTGTTTCAGTGTCTGAAGTGGACTCAGACTGCTGAGTCATGGTTTCTTCTGCATATGTGAACACGGAAAACGGACTCAGACCCCTCTAAACGGCTCTACAAATGAACCACCTCCCAAGAAGGTCTCAGTTCGGTTCGTTTGTGGTTCGTTTCATGGTTCGCTTAAAATGTGCATTGTGAAAACAAAGCGGCCCGGGTCTGCTTTGCTTTTTGTTTCAAGCACAGAACCTCAAGGCTTGCCGTTACCAATTTCAATTCTCACAAATTAAAAACTTGAGAAAATGGCTGCTCGTGGAATTGTGTGGTCTCAGGAAGAGTCCACGGCACTTTTGGATATCTGGAAAGAGGACCACATCAAACGTCAGCTCTCCGCAACGCATACAAATATGAAGGTTTTTCTGTTGTTTTCAGAAAGCATGAAAAAAAGAGGATACAACAGGACGGCACTACAGTGCCGCGTGAAAGTAAAGAAAATGAGACAAAAGTACATGAATACACGTGACAAAATCAGAGAAGGTGGAGAGTCAGCTGAAATTAAGGAGATGTGTCCTTTTTTTGAAGAACTAAATAAAATTTTATTTTACAAAACCTAAACATCCTAATGCTAAGAGCACCATCACAGAAGTGGTCTCCATGATAAGCTCAATAATTGAGCAACAAAGTCACGATTTTGAGCTGTTTGTCACTAAAGAAGATGAGCGACACTGCAGAGAAATGGAATTGGAGCGAGAACACCTTAGGCTTCAAATGGAGATGGAGGAGCGACGCCAGCAGGCCCAAATGGAAAGTGACCAAGCCATGATGCGAATGGTTGCTCAAGTGATGGGTGCAGCAATTTCCCAAACTTCACCTATTCCCACCTGCAACACAGAGGAGATCCCCACCTTTCACTTACTCACCCCAGCTCACCAGTCATCTTCTATGCCTTCAACAAATAATCAGGAAGCCTCCACTCATGGCACCAGTGAACCACCACTGTCATCAGTTTTACATGAGATAAGCAGCTTCAACAGCTAAATGTCTCACTGACAGCAGGTTTGAGGGCTTGTTGAGGTTTGGGTCTGTTTTGGCCTAATGCTCCAGAACATCTCACATGCCTAGGTTCTTTGCATTTGTGTAAAGACCTGTTAGTTTGTTTTATTGTTTGTGTTCTGGTGGTAGAATGTAGTAGAGTGGTAACTCTTCATATACAGTAGTTTTAACAATACTGTTTATTTGTGTTCAGGAGCATTGATATGTTTTTCAACTTCTTGTATAACTTGCTTGAAAACAACATTTAAAATCTGGTCCTAAAGATGTTTTTGATGTGGAAGTTATCCACCTGTGTCCTTAAGAAGTATCACGGGGGCGCTCGGGAGCATTCATGGAGTAGGACGTGAGTTTGGAAGCTCCTGCCGAGTTTCATTAAAACACTCGTTCAGACCCAACTGCGGCCTGGTCCACAAACCGTGACCACAGTATCGCGTGAGCCGTCAGACCCAGCAGAGGCCGCCTCGATGCATGCTAACCCTGACATTGCTACCCTCAAGCTTGAGTTGCTGGCCTCGCTGAGAAAAGATATTGCTGATATTTTCGAAAAGGAACTCCAGGATACTCTCGGGGATGCTTTGTCTACTATCAAGCTCGACCTGCAGGCGGTGGGGACACAGCTATCGAATGATAAAGCTGCTACCGATGCTACCGTTTCTAAGCTAAATGGTACGATCGGAGAGATGGAGCACGCACTCACTGAGTGCTACGATGACATCAACGCGATGAAAACTACCATCCAGAGCCTCACAGCTAACATAGCCATGCTGGAAAATAAATGTGAAGACTTGGAGTCCAGGTCATGCTGTAACAATATTAGGATAGTTAGGAGTACCAGAAGGTCCGGACACCTGTACCACTACTGCTGTGGCCGCCCTACTAAAGGAGGCATTCGGTCTGGTTAAGGATCCGCTTTTAGACCGGTCCCACCGAGCCTGGTGTTCGTCCACGTGCCATCGTGTGCAGATTTCATTATCACAGTGACTGTGTTGACATTTTACGTTGCGCTAGAGAGCTACGACAGATTAAGCAGCATTTTAGTCTTCCCTGATTACACTGCCAAGATTGCACGGGCTCGGGCTGCGTTCAACGAAGTCAGGCGCCAACCCTGGGTCTCACTGGAAACTAAAATATAGCAAGATTGTCATATTTTTATTTATGTACTTTGGATCAGATCAGCGCTACATTATTTTATGTTTTTTGCATCTATTGGTGTAGGACTTAAGGCCTGCTATTATTAAATTGTATTTTCATGTACTTTACTGTATCCATCTGATCTATGAGAAATTTGATTTGTGTCACTAAGGCAGTTATCTCAACTGTTTTGTTAGAATGTTCTCCTTCAAGTAAAACAGTATTCAGGAAGTGATTTTTTTGTTGTTGTTGTTTTTGTTTTTTGTTCTTTACGCATACTCTTTATTGATGTTAAGGTCGGCGGAAGTGTTCTCCTTTTCTTTTTCTCTCTTACTTTGCTCTACATACTCTCCATGTTGTTCAACTTTACTGTGAACAACTTTTGGCTATGGTAGGGGAAACACTGCTGTCTCCGTTGTTCTGGGGTTATATGGAGACTTTGGGTGTATTTGTTTTTGGGGGTAAGGTAGGGGGAGGGTGTCAATTGCATATTTGTTGTTGTTGTTGTTGTTGTTTTTTATTTATTTATTTAAATGGTTAATGGCAGTATTAATCCCAGCATTGCTGGGTCAGGCACACCTCTTAGATTTATTAGTTGGAATATCAGAGGTATGGGTAACCCTGTTAAGAGATCTAAGGTTTTTACACACTTGAAACGTTTAAACTCTGATATAGTATTTTTGCAGGAGACTCACCTTCGAAATTAAAGATCACCGCAGGTTATATTGCCCTTGGGTGGGTCAAGTCTTCCACTCCAATTTTAATTCAAAAGCTAGAGGAGTTGGCATTTTAATTAACAAAAAAGTTCAGTTTCATCCACTGATGTCATTGCTGATAGGAATGGCAAATATATCATTGTTGCTGGTACCCTAATGCAAAAAAAGGTTTTGTTTGTTAATGTATATGCCCCAAATTTTGATGATGCCGAATTTGCTAACAGATTGCTGAGTAATATCCCATTGTTGAATACTCACCTGCTGATCCTCGGAGGGGATCTAAGTTGTGTATTTAACCCAGTCTTGGATCTGTCTAACCGTCTCAATCTGACTCAATCCGCTATGTCAAATACTTTTTCTGATTTTATGAAGCAAAATGGTCTTGTTGATCCATGGAGATCTCGTAACCCATCAAAAAATGTCCTTCTTCTCCCAGGTACACCATACTTATTCTAGGATTGACTACTTTTTTATTGACAGTACCCTTAACTCTTGTGTAAATTCCTCTGACTATTTAGGCATTGTAATTTCTGACCATTCACCCTTATTATTAGATATTCAACTTTCTACTCATAAACGTAGCCCACCACGTTGGAGATTCAACTCTCGTCTTTTAGCAGACAAAGAATTTTGTGAATTCATTTCACATTCCATTGTTGAGTTCTTGTCTTAAATGACTCCTTTTCATGTTCATTGGTGTGGGAGACACTTAAATGCTACCTGAGAGGTCAAATTATTTCTTACACTGTTCATTCTAATAAAAAGATTAATACTCGGCTTAATGAACTTAAATCTGCGGTTAGTAACATTGATCAAAGATATGCCCTGAATCCTTCTCCGGAACTACTTTAGCAGCGTATTGATTTGCAAGCAGAATTTGATCTCATCTCTACTAAAGAGGCAGAACGCTTACTATTATGCAGTCGTGGCTCATATTATGAACATGGCAACAAGGCGGGACGTTTACTGGCACATCAGCTACGACGACGGCTTCCTGTTTGATACCTAGTATTAAAAAGGCTCATGGCATTATTTCTACAGATCCCTTGGAAATTAATGCTACTTTTAAATCATTTTATTCTTCGTTATATAAATCTGAATGTCCTACAAATAAAACTAAAATGAACGAATTTCTTCAACACCTTTCAAATCCTGTCATCGATACTAATACTGCCAGGCAATTGGACTCCCCACTCTCTCTTGAAGAAGTGTCAAATGCAATTAAAGCTATGCAATCCAACAAAGCCCCAGGCCCTGACAGGTTTCCGATTGAATTTTTCAAAACATTTATTGGTAAATTGGCTCCGCTACTTTTATCTGTATTCAATGAATCCCTAGAACGCGGCTTTTTGCCACCGTCCTTGACGCAAGCCACTATTGCTCTACTTCTTAAAAGGCATTATCTCTGCTCAATGCTGATGTAAAGGTGTTGGCTAAAGTAATTGCATCCCGTCTAGAGAATGTGCTTCCTCATATTATATCTGAAGAGCAAAACGGCTTCATAAAGGGTCGTCAATTGTTTTTTAATACCCGTACACTTTTCAATATAATTTATTTAAAAGATTCGACTAAACTTCCTGAACTTGTCATCTCTTTGGATGCTGAAAACGCCTTCGAAAGAGTAGAGTGGGAGTACCTGTTTGTGGTCTTAAAGAAATTCGGATTTGGTGACAAATTTATTTCTTGGATTCGCCTCCTCTATTCGTCCCTTATGGCCAGTGTCCACACTAACGATGTTTATTCTGATTATTTTGCTCTTGGACATGGAACGCGCCAAGGTTGTCCGTTGTCAGCTTTGCTTTTTACCATTGCTATTGAGCCTCTATCTATTACATTAAGATCTTCCCCCTTATTCAAAGGAATCATTCGTAGTGGGATTGAATATAAATTATCACTGTATGCAGACGATTTGTTATTGTATATAACGGATCCTACACTTTCTGTCCCTGTTGTTTTGGGTATTCTGGAGAACTTCAGCACCTTTTCAGGTTATAAATTATTTGGGTAAAAGTGAGTGTTTTCCCATTAATATTGCAGCACGTCATCTTCAGCAGTCAGATTTACCATTTCAGTTTAGTCCATCTGGGTTTAAACATTTGGGTATTAACGTGACTCGCTCTTTATCCAGCCTTGCATCCGCTAATTTCACTCCCCTTATCTCAAAGATTACATCTGATATTCGAAGATGGGGTAACCTTCCACTTTCATTAATTGGCAAGATTAATGCGGTTAAAATGAATATTTTACCAAAATTTCTATTTTTATTCCAGTCATTTCCTATTTTTTTGCCAAAGCATTTTTTTGATTCACTGGACAAGATAATTTGTTCCTTTATTTGGGGTGGGAAACCACATAGGGTTCGCAAAACTTTACTGCAAAGATGCAGATTTAGTGGAGGACTTGCATTACCTAATTTTCGAATTTACTATTGGGCTGCTCACATCCACAAACTTTGCTATTGGTTGAGATCTCCTGGATCCTCTTGGTGTAAATTGGAGTTATCATCTTGTAGGGGGTCTTCTATATCTGCTCTACTTTATTCCTCCTTACCTACAGGACCATCTCTATATACGGATAATCAAGTGGTTCTTAACGCACTTAAGATCTGGTACCAATTTAGACGGCATTTTAAATTTGTAGCTGCCTCTCCCTTGAGTCCTTTGAATAACAACCATATATTTCCTCCGTCAATCTCAGACTCAACATTTTCAGTGTGGTATGACAAGAGTATTACTCAATTCAAACATTTATATGTAGATGGTATATTTAATAATTTTGCCAATTTGTCATTCCTGTTACTCATCTGTTTCGCTATTTTCAAGTGTTTCCCTGATTTCCCCTCTTTACCTCCAGAACAGTGGTGGGAAACCATGCTTTCATTTGTTCCTCATCACAGAGGAATTATTTCAAAGCTGTACAACATCATCTTGGCATTTAGCAATCATTCTAATGCTAAACTTAAGTGTGCATGGGAGGGTGAATTGGGAATACAAATAAATGAGGCCTCCTGGGAACAGGCCATAGAGAGGATTCGATCTACCACCTCCTGTGCCCGTCTTAGACTTATCCAGTTTAAGGTCTTACATAGGGCTCATTTTTCTAAGTCTAGACTATCTGTACTGTATCCGGAAGTTGAAGACAAATGTGATAAGGGCCATGGCTCCCCTTGTCACCTTAGCCACATGTTTTTTCTTTGTCCCGAGCTGAACGGTTTCTGGGAAGGTTATTTTACTACTATGTCCACTGTTCTTGGGGTAAATCTACAACCTTGTCCTCTGACCGCCATATTTGGTATTTCAGATCCCTTACTTGCGCTTACATCTACACAACACAACATTATAGCCTTCTAATCACTACTAGCAAGACTTATTGTTGCACTGGAAGGCCGCTAAATATCCTTCAATTGTTTGAACATTGTTTAATGTTCTTACATGGTAACCTGTGATTTAATTAATTATTTCTTCATCCTTATCAGAATGGTGTATCATGATTATTATTATTATTATTTTATGAGTGGTTATGTGACAATGTACATAAATGTAAAAGTGGATTAGGCTAATTGTATTTTTTGTCATTTAAATTATTGTATTGTATTCATTCTAAAAAAAAATAAAATAAAATAAGAAATTCTGTAAACAGGCTAACAAAGTACACTACATCATTGTTTCTCAACCCTGGCCCTGGAGGCCCACTGCCCTACACTTTTTATTGTTTTCCCTTCTCCCAACACATCTGATCCAACTAATCACCTCATTACCAGCCCATTACTGAGTTAAAATAGGTGTTGAAGCAGAAAAAACACTAAAATGTGCAGGGCAGTGGAAGGCCAAGGTGGAGGAACACCGCACTATAACGAAGTAGTAGAACACATTCCACCTACAGGAATTTTTAATGACATCACATTCTAAACCCATAAGCGTTAATATATGGACTCGTTATATATATATATATATATATATATACAGTGAGTCCAAGAAGTATTTGATCCCTTGCTGATTTTCTTCGTTGGCCCACTAATAAAGACATGATCATTCTATACTTTTAATGGTAGATGTATTCTTACATGGAGAGACAGAATATTAAAAAGTAAATCCAGAAAATAAATCTAAGGAATATATATTAATTGATTTGTATTTCATGGAGTGAAATAAGTATTTGATCCCTTAGTATTCATTAGCAGTTCTGGCTTTTACAGACCAGTTAGACACTCCCAATCAACTTGTTACCTGACCTGAAGCCACCTGTTCTCACTAATCACTTGTGTGAAAAACACCTGTCCACAGAATCAGACAGATCACACAGATTTCAAGTCTCCAACATGGGTAAAACCAAAGAGCTGTCACAGGACCTCAGAGTCAGAATTGTTGACCTTCACAAAGCTGGAATGGGCTACAAAAAGATTAGTAAGGTGTTGGATGTGAAAGTAACAACTATTGGTGCAATTATCAGAAAGTTTAAAGAGTATAACATGACAATCAACAGACCTCGGCCCGGTGCTCCAAAGAAGATTTCGCCTCGTGGGGTGGCAATGATGCTGAGAACGGTCAGAAATCGTCCTGCAACCACTCGGCAGGAGTTAGCAAATGACCTGAAGGCAGCTGGGACCACAGTTTGCAAGGAAACAATTGGCAACACTTTGCGCAACAATGGATTCACATCCTGCAGTGCCCGAAAGGTACCCCTGCTGAAGAGAGCACATGTGGAGGCGCGCCTCAAGTATGCCAATGATCATTTGAAAGATAAACCAAGTTATTGGGAGAAGGTTTTGTGGTCAGACGAGACCAAAAATTGAACTTTTTGGCCTCAACTCCACCCGCCATGTGTGGAGGAAGAAAAAAAATGCTATGACCCCAAGAACACTGTGCCCACCGTCAAGCATGGAGGTGGAAAGCATAATGTTTTGGGGGTGTTTTCTCTGCCAAGGGATTACAGGGCTACTTCACCGCATCACTGGGAAGATGGATGGAGCCATGTACCGCACAATCCTGAGGGACAACCTCCTCCCCTCTGCCAGGGATCTGAAAATGGGCCGTGGTTGGGTCTTCCAACATGATAACGACCCTAAACATACAGCAAAGGCAACAAAGGATTGGCTCAAGAAGAATCACATTAAGGTCATGGAGTGGCCCAGCCCAGTCGCCAGACTCTCAATCCGATCGAAAATCTATGGAGGGAGCTTGAAGGTCAGAGTTGCCAAGCGACAGCCCACCAAACCTTCATGATTTAGAGAGGATCTGCAAAGAAGAGTGGGCCAAAATTCCCCCTGGTGTGTGTGCTAGACTTGTGGTTAACTACTACAACAAACCGTCTCACCGCTGTGCTTGCAAAACAAAGGCTTTGCCACTAAGTATTGAGTGTGTTTGGCAAGAGGGATCAAATACTTATTTCACTCCATGAAATACAAATCAATTAATATATATTCCTTAGATTTATTTTCTGGATTTTCTTTTTAATATTCTGTCTCTCCATGTAAGAATACATCTACCATTAAAAGTATAGAATGATCATGTCTTTATTAGTGGGCCAACGAAGAAAATCAGCAAGGGATCAAATACTTCTTGGACTCACTGTATATATATATATATATATATATATATATATATATATATATATATATATATATATATATGTATATAAACAGCATGTGTGAACTATGCAGTAGCTCTACATGTACTGATCAGCAGAGTGTTTGACACTTTTCTGCACTAGGCTAATTCAACACATTGTGGCTGAGATGCTGTGGTTCCTAAATGCTTTGTTCACATTAGCTGTCGTTTATCATTATGTCGTTACGTTTGCTAGCTAGTTAACTGCCATATGCGAAATATACACTGCAGAGACTTACTGTTCTTTGTGCAGCCTCATATGTCGGACAAAGTTAGAAGTGGTTGCATCTCCATCTGTGATCTCGACTCCACATGTCTTCTTTTTTTATTTACTACTTTATAATCTTTGTAGTTGAACAGGGTTATTTTTGGGAGCATGTTGATCCTAACCCTTCAAAGCTTCCCGTGATTGGCTGCAGAACTTCACCTGTCGCTAGGTTACGGATCATCTGGGCTGAGCGGCTCAGCTCCCTAGCGTTACAGCGCCATTTAATACAAAATGATCCAGTTATGTGATTCAGTTTTACTTATTCATTATGTTAAAGTAGGGTTGTCAAGTCTTTTCGAGTCTTAAATCGCAAGTCCGATTCCAAGTCCAAGTCAGTAAACGTAAAGTCTAAGTCATGTCGCAAGTCTTTAGTGATGTTGTCGAGTCAAGTCACAAGTCATCAGTTTAGTGACTCTTGTTGGACTCGAGTCCAAGTCATGTGACTCGAGCCCACATGTCTGCTATTGACTATTAGTTGTCAAAGGGCTAACAATTTTGACCATTACATTTTTTGCTTTTTTTTCTTGTTTCAGTTCAGCAAACCAATAGAAACATTCATTTGACCTCATGCAGATGTTGTCTTTGTGCTTGTGGATGCCTACAAACTATAAAAACTTAAGGTTATGGTCTGTGTCATTGGAGGAATAAGGGTAATAACCTTATTAACAATAACTTTAACAATAATAACTTTGACCATAACTATATATATATATATATATATATATATATATATATATATATATATATATATATATATATATATGTCTATCTATCTATCTATCTATCTATCTCTCTCTCTCTCTCTCTCTCTCTCTCTCTATATATATATATATATATATATATATATATATATATATATATATATATATATAGATAGATAGATAGATAGATAGATAGATAGATAGATAGATAGATAGATAGATAGATAGATAGATAGACTTTTTCTTAAGGTCAGCCTGTGCCGTGACTCTTACCGCTAAGTGTATAGTAGCCGCGCACGTAAATCTTACGTGCGGGTCCTTTAACCGTGTTTTGGCAAAAGGCGACTGGTTTATGCAGTCGTGTACGCGGACCTTCGTTATCTCGCGCGGATTGAACCGACCAAAGTGCAAATCCACGTGCGACCGGCGAGAGCGCGAGGGCTGAACTGAACGTCATAAAGCCGGAATGAGCAACGGAAGCGAAGACTTAAACGGCACAGGTGAACAAAACTTCCCTTTTCCCTCACTAAACGGTTTAGTGGTTTAAGCCTTAGTGGTTAGAAAGTTGGAAGGGAGCTGTCATTATCATGTGCTAACAGGGAATTACTGTTGTCCTTCGAGAAACATGCCGAGCTTTCATTACCTCTGAGGGTTTATATGGAGTGTTGGAGATGGATACAGAATAATAAATCTAAATTATAAAACTCTTTTTTTAAAATTAAAGTTTCCTTAAATTACTTTTCCTCATAACACTGCCTTATAGCCCTAAATTTTATTTTCCCATCAAATAACTATGACGGACCAATGTCTCAGGGATTATGCAGCGTATTCTTAACAATCTCATGTAAGAAGCTTTCTGTGAGCTTATAAAGACAATTAACTGTACAGAGGTCTCCTTCCTATTATCAGGACCACTGTGAACAATCCTAACTTGGTGAGTTGCTCTAAAACAGACCATTTCGCCTTCAACCACTTAGAATGGCTCAAAGAGTTTACCTCAGATTGAGATATCCCTTTCAGTTATACAGAAGAAACAATAACCTACTGTAACTGAACTTGACAACTGTTTTTCTGGACAGTCGTATCTTATATTACCTAATATCTCAACCAATCAATTACTGCACTGCAGGTCAGGGGGTCACATTGCACAGTTTCTGATATGATAACATACCAGGCCAGAGATCACTGAAGAGGAAGGAGACGTTGCTTTTCTTCCATCAATTTAAAAAGGTTTAACAGTGAATACCACTGCATATCGTCGCTGTCCAATGAAAAACATGTATCTCCATTTTTGTCCATTTTGACTTTTATGCATCAGTTAAAAACAGCAGCTCTGGTTTACACTTTGTGGGATTTGCATGATAAATGGACCAATTGAAATGGTCCAAAAGTGCTTGGTAAGACGTCTGGTTCCATTGACTTACATTAAAATTGAATGAGATTTTTGGCTTCTCCTGTAAAGTTGCCATTTTGGAGATACCTGTTTTTCTTTGGACAGCAATGATATATGAGTCACTGACATGTAAACAGTCATTCAGAGTTTCTACGATTTCTATAGCTCAAGAGATTTTATTTACTGTATAACACGACCAGTAAACGTCCATATGTGTTTAGAGGTTTGATATGTGATGTTGATCATGATGAAATAGTGATGAAACCAACATTTCTTCAGACACTGTTTGTTCCCTACAGAACCCTTTACGTACCTCTCTTTTATAATATGATATCTTTAACTTATAACTTTCTGTGGTGTAGCTTTTAGTAGCATGTCCGGTTCCCCGCTACACACTTTCCGATCAGACCAGTTTGAATCAGCTTGTTAATATCTCAGTAACTGAGATATAAATAAGTGTGGATCGGTGGAATTCCTCTCTGAAGCCAATACAAGATTACATCGTTATTCCTGGTGTTTAATCTCTCTTTCTCTAAAGCCTCACCGCCAATCAAGCTTCTTGTCTGAATTTGTCAGCCATTTCTTTGAACGGATGTCTTTATTTTTTTGTTTCAGTATGTTAATCATATGCCATGTATATTTTGCGCAGTTGCCATAATGGAGAGAGAGAAATCGCGATGGAAGCTGTTTATCGAAGACATCAGTGTTTTACAGCTTGTGATGTCCTTCCTGTTTATGGGTGAGATATAGATCATGCACACTCCTCTACACATACACACATTAATGATAGAAATGGAAATCTCACATTCGCTTGTATCATTCTCAGCACTCAGTGGAAACAGTTGTGTCTTGGCATGTGAACTAATCCCACTACATTTCCTTGCACGCATTTTTCCCCATTAAACAGGTGTTTTTTGCTATTGTGTGTCTTTAAGGCATGTAAATAACCTCTGTTCTGATTGGTTGCCTCGTATTGTCATTTACAATCCAGGCTGAAACACTTATAACTTCAGGGTGAATAGGTGGGGCCAAACTGATATAAGCTTAATAACTGGATGTATGTAAATGTGTTGGGTTTTTCATGACATCACAGAAACATCAATCATATTAAGTTTTACTTGACGCGTTTACAGGAATGGTTCATTCCATTTTTCAAAAAACGATCTAGACGTAAGTTGAGTGATATTATATTATTTTTACCACACCTAATGACAGGTGACATAAACTATGACGAGTATTTTGTATGAATTGTTAGCGGATGTGTTTAGGTGTGTTCTGTCTGCTGCTGATGCTGTACCTGATGTTCACTTCGCTGTGGCCCATTCCCACACTCTACTTTACCTGGCAGATCTATGACTGGCACAAACCGGAGAGAGGTAAGCTATGGTTACGTTCTCTATCACACACATACTCTGAGAATTATTTCCTCATTTCTCATGACGCAACAATACAATCACAGTTGCTTTCGTAATCCCTTCACAGTTAAACTACCTCTATTCAGAATTTTTCAGAATCAGAATCTTTATCACGCGTCTTGATTTGCTTTTCCATTTTTGCGCACAACATCCTGAACCGACAGACCTAAGAACAATGCTCGTCTATGAATATTTTTTTGTAAATAGAGCAATAATGAAGAAGTCTTGATTCGGTTTTACTCACCCAAAGTTACTCACAGGCATTTCCTTGTGCTACATAAAAACTTGGAGTGTTTTTGTTTTTGTTTATTGATTTTTTAAGTTTTTGTTTTGATGCTAAGCATCTTTAGTCCCATCTTCACAATCATGTTACTATTTAACATTAGTGACTGAGCGCAGTGCTGTCCACTAGGTGGCAGAGGAACAGAGTTTGTGAGGAACTGGAAGGTTTGGAAGCACTTCAAGGATTACTTTCCAGTAAAGGTAGGCAAATAATGCAATTCTGTTTATCCCACACCTATCCATCACACACACAAATGATGAATTTTGAAATGTAAAAATCACAGATTCCAGTTCTCTGTTTTAAAAAACCCTCTCTGTCTTTGTCATATAATATTTTAAAAATATTCTCTCTTACATAGATGGTGAAGACAGCAGAGCTTAGTCCCAGTAAGAACTACATACTGGGCTGTCACCCTCATGGCATTATGAGTATGGGGGCATTCTCTTGCTTCAGCACGGAAGCTGGTGGCTTTGCTGAGGCCTTCCCAGGAGTGCGCTCCACATTAGCCATTCTGGCCGGCCTCTTTCGCCTCCCACTGTTCAGAGATTACGTCATGTCTGCAGGTCAGCAGACAGTGAGGACAGGATAAACTCTACTTGCAACTCCTTAATGTATTAATTATTCATTTTTGAAACTGAAATTATGTTTGTAATTTGCTTTATGAAGATGTGAAAGTGCATCTCTGGGTATTGCAACTGTATATTTTGAAAAGATAGTCAATTATTATGGTACAGCATGAAGTTATATGCTGTATTTTTAGCAAAATGTCATTTTCACCAATTTTCTGGTGCAAAAACCAACTTGTCTTTTTGCAAGTTACAATTTTGGGCCAGATTATCGACTGATCGATTTCCTAAACAGTCCTTGTCCATGACATTTACACCAGTAGTTTTTCTGTGTGTCCCGTGTGGCTATTCCCAATTCTTTCAATTCCTTATCTATTTGTTTTCCTTTCTCTGTGCCATTTTCTCTCTTCCCCCACGTAGGCATGGTTCCAGTCAGTAAGGAGAGTCTAGAGTACATGCTGAGCCGGGCTGGTGTAGGCAATGCAGTGGTCATCATCATCGGAGGAGCAGAGGAGTCGCTGGCTTCTTCTCCTGGAGTGAACACTGTGGTCATGAAACACAGGAAAGGCTTTGTTCGTTTGGCCTTAGAGAACGGGTGAGAGTAAGAAGAGAGAAAAGCATGGAGATTTTTAGATAGCTTAATAGGGCACAAGGGTTACTAATCACAAGGCTTGTTGCTTAATTGCATTTTTTTTTATCATTTTATTTATTTCACATGAAATCGGACTTTCCCGATGGGATTCAAGCCATGTTTTTGTAGATGGGTTCAAACTAATCGGATCTCAGGATATATTCTATCTATATACCAGGTTTGGGTAACTTACTCTTTGTTATATGTTGTAGTTTAGAGTAAAGTCTGCCTCTGACTATTACTTGTACAGCCTTTAGTGTGTTAGCAGTCTGTCAATTAGGTTCATAAAATGTGATACAGCGTGATCATTTTTTTATGTTAAGTTATAATCATTAGGTGTGTTTTGCCCCTACCGAGTCAGTGTAGGCACTTTGGCACACATTTAGCAACTAATGTGGATAGGCAAGCAAATGCGACTGCATTAGCCATGTTTACATACAGTCTGATAATTCATTAAGAATCCAACTAGTGGCTCAATTAAATAACAACAAAAAACACTATTCATTTAACTGATGTGGATATTCTCATTATTATTCCATTAGATAGAAGAAAACAATAGCGATGTAAATGCCTTTATCTAAGTACATTCCTAGTTGGACAGTTAAAGTATGCTGTGTGAATGTATGTTTGCAACATAACCCAAGTTTATAATGTTATAGCAGTGAGTGTCAGGAACTAGTCTGCAGAGAAAAACATTAAAATACTCACAAATACTAAATGGCCATAAAGCTTGCAGTATGTTCAGACAAGCAAATTATTGACGGGGTGGGGGGGTTGGGGGGCGGGGCACAAACCGTAGAGCAAATTAAAGACAGTGATGTATTGCCACGGTAACATCTACACTGTGTGATACTTTTTGCACTTTTTTGGATCTGATTACTTGTAGCGTGGATATAACCAGAGACTGTCGTCAGACTGTTAAGTAGTTTGTGCATATAAATACCTCGATTTTAACCTCTAATCAAAATTAATTCAGTTGGATTGGTATAAATCTCTGCATGTGAGCATCCAAATCAGATTTGGATTTGAGCAGTCTAAAACCCCAAAATCAAAGCAACACATCTGATTTGCCCTGCAGTGAACTCCTTTTGTGTCGGCTTAACACTGTAATATGAACTATTCTATTCAATATAGTCTGTTCTTGATTAACATCCTTACCCACACGGAATTACTGTGTCCTCAGAGCTGACCTGGTTCCGGTGTATTCTTTTGGGGAGAATGAGCTGTTCCCTCAGGTGGTTTTATCAGAGGGCAGTTTTGGCCGGAGACTGCAGGCTCTCTTCAAGCAGGTCATGGGTTTCGCCCCTTGCCTTTTCACAGGGGGACGCTGGCTTCTTCTGCCCTATAGGAGACCGGTCACCACCATAGGTTAGTGCAAAAACACCTCACCAGTGTACTGGAACTTGAACAACCAGCGTTCTAGAGTCAGATCAACCTTAGCCTTGGACTTTGTATTCCACACACAGGAAAGTACATTGTCAATAAGTGTTTTCACTATATAACTTCAACCCAGAGGTAGACTTAGTTTGTCTAAAAACTGACAATAAATAAGAAAAACATACAATATGCAATAACAAACAACGAGGACATTGTATCTCTGAAAATATATATTAGACACTCTTTGTTTTTATAGATTAGAGACGTGACTGGGACCTTTGCAGCCAAATCATAAACATCAGATGCACACTTAAAGGGACAAGGCAAACTAATTTTACTCATTTTTTTTTTTTTTTCCCAAAATTTTTTTTCTTTTTGACACAAAATGTGACAATGGCAACAGAAGTCTATACCGACTATACATGGAAAGCTTATAACATAACATAAGCTTAAAAATAGGCAAAAGGTTTGAATTCAGTGGGTTTGCAAAGTCACAAACGCTAAGGCTTTTTTATATAACCACCTGTTCAGCTTGCTAAAGTTTAGCCCCGCCCATAAAGTAGAAGAAATGTTTCAGCTGGGTAGGTATCTACATTAGCCTTAAAGGCACAGCTACAAAAACCAATGGTTCAACGGATAAAGTGAGGTTGGAAATGGTCTAGAATAATTACTTTTCTTAGTAACTGAAATAGTGGTACAACAGATCAACTGAAAACTAATCGTAAGTCGACCTACCTCTCTCTCTCTCTCTCTCTCTCTCTCTCTGTCAGTGGGCAGCCCCATATCTGTGCCTTATGTGAGCAGTCCGTCAGAACATCAGGTGGATCACTATCACACACTGTACATGGAGGCTCTGTCCAAACTGTTCCACGCCCACAAAACCAGCTACGGACTGGCCAGCACACACCAGCTACGCATAATTTAAGTTCTACATGACAGACATACACATATACACCATATGGCTGCCAAGTACACACATAATACACACAAAAGCAAGTTCTGGAAGTTTTCTGTACTTCTGCAAACTAAGATCAGTGTTCTCAAAACAGCTAATTGATTACAGGAGACCTGACACTACTTAAGTACTGATTTTATTGTTTGAAGATATATACAAGTAACTCATGATTCAAAAGTTCATTTAGATTTTTTATTCTATGATTTACTATCAGAAAGAAGAAAGTACAGAATAGTAAATGATTTACCCAACCTTTAGAACATTACTGAATGTGAGGCCACCTTTTAGTAAAAATCATTAGAAATAAAACTAGCAATACATTGTTAACAAAAATGCATTATTTTCAGAATAATCCAACAGTTGATTTATGGTTTATAGTGCAGGCCAATCTGCACATGCATTATGTCATCAAATGACTATGATGTTACATTACCAATTTCCATCATTAATTACTGCAGTATTAAAGGAGCAGAATCCTGTATCAGGTTGTACAATAGTGATGAGTCTCCCAAAGGGACTCGCTGTGACTGAAACGCAGTGTTATGAATATGTACCGTTTTGTATTTTAACAAATATCACTGGTCTGGTAAGAATGAGCCATTATTTTATATTTATTATTTTATATTCATTTAACATAAAGTGACATTTTAGGTAATTTTTCTTTTAATGTTGGTCGGTATGGCTTATAGCTCATGAAAACCAGAAATCTAACATTTCATTATAAGATCATACAGGAAAGTCCAACTTCTGATAAGTATGCTCATTTATACAGTGAGTTCTTTACTGGGGATCCGTATCCATGCATTACTGTCTTAATGTGTTGTGGCATAGAGGCAAACAGCTTGTGCCACTGTTGAGGAGTTTTGAAGCCCTGGTTGGTTTGATGGTGGCCGTCAGCTGGTCTGCATTGCTGGGTAAGATATTTGTCATATTCGTCTTGGCCATACCTCATAAATTCGCTATGGGATTCAGATCTGGAGAGTTGGCTGGGCACTCAAGCGCAGTGATCATGGTCAGCAAACTTAGTTATTTAGTAGTTTTGGTACTGTGGACAGATGCTAAAGAAATCAGCATCTGTGTAAAGCTCGTCAGTAGAGTCAAATCTTCTGGTAGACAGCTGCGTTGACTTTGGGGCTTAAAAAAAAAAACACAGTGTACCAACACCAGCAGATAACATGATATTCCCAACAATCACAGATGGGATTTCAGACACTTGGATTCTGGGCCTCACCACTAGGGTTTCCACCTTGCTTTAATACAGGACGCAACATTTAATTGCCGAATAAAGGACTATTTTGTATTTTACGGGACGGGTGGCAACCCTACTTACCACTCTTCCTAGGACCTGGATTTTAAAATTCATTTAATCTGAAAAGAGGACTTTGAACTATTGAGCAGCAATGCAGTTATTTTTCTCCTAAGCCCAGGTAAGAGGCTTTTTGACATTCTCTGGGTCAGGAGAGATTGAATATTAGGAATGCTAGCCCCTTTCCTGGTAACATCCGTCAGTGGTGGGCTTAGTCCACCCATTGTAAAGCTCTCCCAAATGTTTAAATTGACTTTTTAATCCCCTCAAGGCTGTGGTCATCTCTGATTGTGCACTTTTTACTAGCACATTTTACCCTTCAGGTCTACTTTCCATTAACATGCTTTGATGGGGTTGCTTTGTGGATGGCCGTCTTTTTCAGCAATGACTTGTTTCATACCTTCCTTGGGGAACAGGGCTGTTGATAAGCATCTTCTGGACAAAGTCAGCAATCTTCAACATGATTGTGGTTGCATGTGACAAGAGATACACAGTATTTAAGCGGTTTTAATAGTGGTTTACTCACTAACTTAAAATTGAATATTTTAATAATTTGACATAATGGATTGTCATGAGCTACAAGCCTGATACTGATCAATGTTCAAACAAAAGAAGATTTAAAATACAATTAATATGAAATGACAGTTTACCATTTTGCATAAAATTATGAACATAAATGAACGTTAACGTGCTAATTTTTTGATAAACTAGTATATGTAGTATTTGACAATTTTAGATATTAAGATCAGATTTTAAAGTCCCACTTTATATGAAGCTTAGTTTACAGTATTGTAAACCTATATAAAAGAACAGTGGGCTTCAAAATATGTTTTTCATTGATATTCTCATTTGATGGAAACAGTTGCAGAGATTATTATACGGGACATGCTTTTGTTGCTCAGGTAAAGATCTAAAATCATATAAAAGTTATGAAAATGTAACAACACTGAACATTCCTTTTGTCAGCAATTGCACAGGGCTTTCCTGAGGGTCGCTGGTGCAGGGGTAGTTTGTTCCTTGTTGCCAGGCCACGTGATTCACTATACGTGTGTTGCATTGTATGTTTATGCTTTTCTTTCTGAAATGTTGTGTATTGACAAGCTGAAGTGTTTCTAAAAACAGTTGTTTAGGTCTATTTTAATAATAAATTGATACAATTTAAAGATCTGCTTTGTTTTATTTATATATATATATATATATATATATATAGAAAAACAGGTTTCTCTTTTTACCATGTTAAAAGTTCTTTTTTGCACCTTCAGAAACAACTATAGTTATGAGATATTCTTGTTTGATGATATACAAGATATTAAAAGGTGAGTAAGAGACATTGAGCTGTATGGCAAGGGAAAAAAAAAAAAAACTTTTATTTGAACTGGATCAGTGTACTAACAAAGGCAATACCTCACATCAAGGTTTTTAACTGGAGCTTATCCCTCTGTGCAGACCTCACTTGCCAGAAGTTTCAGTGTGCGGTAACCTGCTTAGGCGTTATGGGAAACAAGTTAATACAAAAAAATATATACACACTGCCTGCAGATTTCCAGTCCAGCTGTGCTGGTATTCTGAGACGGTCCTGTGTCTCTGGAATTGAACTATTTAGGCTGCCAACGTGCAAAGATATTGTTAGTTCATGAACTATACAACAAGCATACAAAAACGTTCCTTCTGGGATCAAAGCCTAGTAGTGCGTAGTACTACCACAGCGTCACTAGACAAAGCACCTCACACAAACTGTGAGACGTATCCCCTTTCCTCCACAGAGGAACTCGTTTTTCCTGCGGACTTGAGCAGCAGCATCTTCCCTCAGTCTTTTATTGCAGTCCAACACCAGGCAGAAACTGAATTTCATGACTGTTGCAGACGTGTTTTCCCGCAAACGGAATGAAGTATCATACAGTCCATTTCAGGCACCTACAAAAAAAGAGCACAAAGGAAAACAATGATCGTTAATTGCCCAGCGTTTCTTGTTCTGCATGTCTAGTATTGCACAAGTGTAGGCTCAATGTGAAGCATGCATACAACAGCAGGCCACATTTAATCTCATTATGATGCGTGTACATTACCTGGTCTCATGGTGTATCCCTAAACAACGCACACAGCAGTAGCGAGCACCACAGGACACGCAGGTGTAGTTGGAGGGAAAGCCACACACGGCACAAAAATTACGCTGGGGAAGCTTGGAGGGCTCGGCGCATGCTGTCAGGTAGTTAGGTCCCTCACTTACACTTAAATCCTGCGTACAGAGAGTTGGAGGGCTTAGCCATCTGAATAAAAGCGTGAAAAATCTGAGGGAAAGAGTGAGTGTTTTGAACAGCATGCACAACTCACTTCCTCCTCAAGTAGTGCCTGGAAGTTTTTCCGGAAGCGCTGCTTGAAATGGTCACCTCTTGTTTTTTTTTTTCGCTTCCCTGAGGTAACAAAGACACACAGAATGGTTAAGGTTGAGAACACAATGTCTGTATAGTTAGTGAGGGCTATACACCATGCATGTTAAGTTGAAAACTAGCCTATATAACGATCCTTTTTCTAAATAAACTAAATTACAGTATGAACTATGAGTAAATTGGAGTCAGTTGTTAAGTATACTTTAAGTATACTATAAGTATGATTAGTTATACTGGTATATTCAAGAATATTTTAAGTAAAATTAAGAGGGAAGCATTTTGCGTAAAGACTTTATTGTACCTTGGTAAAGAAATAAGGAAAATTAATAATTAATGACTTATCTGTACTCAGTACAATTAAAAAGATAAGACAAAAAAACAACAACAACAACAAAAAAACACTAAACATGTTACAGGAATTACAATATATAAAATGCATTACAATTTAACAAAAACTTGACTTTCATTTAAAGTGTAAACATTCTAATGCAAAAACCTATTTTAAAATTAAATCCAAAATAAATCGGCTAGACCTCTAAAACCTTATATTACATAAACAGAAAGAACAGATAAGCTAAGCAAAAGATCTCCACAAAACAAGTACAATACAAACAGCACTAGCCCTTTTTTCAGAGCTTACTTGCTTCAGCAATAGCACATGGTTTTCAAAGAAATTTAGCATTTCTGGTCTCTTTGCAGTTAAGATGCTTCCTCTTTTCATCCACAATGTATGTGGCAATGTAAGCTTGTGCAGATGGCACAGAGGAATTGAAGAGCGGTGACAGCATGGGTAGTAAACCAAAGCTGTCTGACTTCCCAGTACTGAAATTAGAGCATAGAATTGTTTGCTGTAGCATATATTTAAAATTCAACAAGAGCATTAGGAACCTGCTGCTTCCTGCTCTAATGCTCCTACAGAATTTCATCAAATAGACTCATTAAGCCACACCTGCTTGTGCTTCTGCTTGGCTTAGCTGATTTAAAGCTGGGGACCTTTTCAGATGGGTCTGCTGCCAGTTGAATGGAAAATGAATCAATTACTGAAAATCAATTGACACAAGCCAGTTATGTCTGTGCATAGTAATTAACCTTGCGATACATAGCAGGACAATGCTATGGTTGGGGTGCCATTTAGTCCTTGTACTTCTTTAAAATTATTTACGTTAATTAGCTCATCTTAGAAACAGTTTCTCAGTTTACAAATGCTTAACTGTAGACAGCTTAAAATGAGTAGCATGATTTACATCGCTCAGATCAACATTCAGATGATGCAGCCCTATTGAAATTGTAACTTGGGTACATTTTTATAAGGGGTGGATGTATTTGTTCAACAGAGTAGATTGAATGTCATGAGACATGACTAAAATATAAGTTTTCAAAACCTATTACGCATTACTCATTAAACATGAGCTTTGCTGCACCTTATATTTCATAGTGGGTTGGGACAGTGTGCTGTAGATCTTATTCATGTTTAAAAAGATGAATTATATACACTAGTTGTTATAAAAGAGCCTTTTCTAGGTTTAAAAAGCAAGAAAAGTTATAAAAGAATCTAAAAGTTCAAGATTGTCAGGCTTGTTACAGCAATTTGTTTACAGTGTAATATTTTGTATATTGATTAGCAATGCTTTTCACCTCAGAATGAGTGTAACATTTTAAAAGAACATCAGCAATAAACAAAACCATGTGAAACCGTCTCACCAGATTCGTTATTTTCGTCAAACTGTGGCAGCCGCTTAACTAGCTGCGGGAGACTCGCGTGAGGGTCATCCTGGAAGTTGTCTTTCTCCAGAGCCTCAAGCTGCCGCGTAAGGCGTCGCTGGCGGGTCGCGCTGTCCAGCACACGCCGCTGATTCGGGTCCTGCGAGCGCACTAAATTAGGTAATAAAACAAACAAGGGCAATCCATCAAATCACAAGTAAGCGTTACAATGTGAATATATATATATATATATATATATATATATATATATATATATATATATATATATATATATGTACAGTTACGTTTTAAACAAAATTATTAATAAACAAAAAAATTTGGACGATATTTGGACAAAAGAATATAAATATATATATATATATATGTATATATATATATATATATATATATATATATATATATATATAGAGAGGGTTCTTACATATTCACAGGAAAAAGTTAAATGATTTTAGGAGGTCAGTATCAAAAACTGAAAGCAGTACTTCCAATACCAAATCTACCACACAGAAATAATTAACAGGGTAAATGAATTACAAGCTGTTAAAGTTTCCTTTTGGTTCTGTTAACAGCATGTCAGATACTATCCCCACACCTATCAATCTTCTTTTAGGAAGCCTAATTCTGCTACTAATAAACAGTATACCAAATATAAAAGTCTGTTCTGATGAGGTTCTGTTTACTGGCTTTATTCTTTCTCCTCAGCATGGTGTAGCGCCTCAGCTTGGCAATGACTGCTCTTTTTATTTCTAATTTCAAAGTTTGTCCTCACATTTTATGAGGACATGGCTCCATTTAACAGTGCACATAGTCTCTGCCTTATCCCTCTCCTAAGCCTTAACAAGCAACAAGATAAAAGCATCACATGTGATCCATCAAAAGGTTGATGTATGTCTGTATTGCTTTACTATGTGCATTCCTTGCAAAGTCAAGTACGCAAACCCAAACCCAAACCTTAACAGCTTTTATAGTTAGATTATAGTTATCTATAGTATATGGACCTGTAGCGGTGTATCTGTTAAGCTAATCTATTTTTTTTTTTTAATTATTACAGTGAAAAGGTCCAAAAATTCAGAGGTGCCATGCCACAGGTGGTACACTATAATGCTGTGTGTAAAGTATAAACAGCTTTATATACTGCATTGTTTTTCCACCCTGCCATATCCTCTTCATTCCTCTCATCCATCCTTTGTTATATGACTTTGGACTTTTTTGTTTCGTCTCGCCATGCAACCAGTTTCTTTTTGTTTTCCATTCCGTTTGAACTGATTCACACTAGGTAGGTTTTAAAAAAAAAAAAAAAAAAAAGAACCCTCAATCTCATAAATATGACCTAGTAAATCATAATACTGATTAAAGTGCAGAAATTAGTATGAAATATTACATCGTCGTTGAGAGAAGCTAAATAATTATGAGATGATAAACGATACAATCTCATTAATATGGGATAGCATGTCAATATGTATAGAAATTATAGAGTTAGATTTAAATTTTAAATTTACTTATAGAATTGTTGTTTTTATTTTCCAGTTTTGTTGATACAGTTTCACAAAGCGTATGTCATGGAGTGCTTTTTTGTTAACTGACCAATAATTATAGATCTTTTCTAAAAACCTTTGCCTTTATGATTATTCGTAGTGTAATTTGGACGTGGCCGCTTACCTTTTGCAACGCTCGCGACAGCACTTACAAATCGAGGGTTTCGTGGTTTTCAAATGGCAAAAAAATCCGATCTAAACGAAGTTGTAGCGACTTGTTTTGGATGTCAGCGACGCTAATTTGCAAGTAAACATTTAGTATGAGCCGTCCGAAAGCTATAAAAACGAAGAAAAACGAATCTACTAATATAAAAGAACTTACCGGCAATTTTCTATAACAAGAAACGAGATGACAGATATACTGGGAACAGCAATGCGAAACGTTTTGCTTATGTCGACTGTTACGCAGGACTCGATGTATATGCCGCAGCGTTTAAGGTGGAAGGGAATTGTAATTTGTTATCCAACAAGCTAACATTTCTCAGCAGATTAAAGGCTTAGGACACAGTTATAAATGAGTTGTAGCTTCTTCAGCGTAAACCTCTCAGGCTTAAAGATAACACAAAAAACACACACACTTTATTACCTGCTATTTTCTTCTCCGCCATTTTCGAAAATCCCACTACGGCGGCCTGGAGGGGAAGTTCGTCGCACATATAATATGCGACCGCCTGCTGATTCTTTTGATACTTAAAACCTATGTTAATATTAATTTGAAAATTATGCACATCACAGGCTGTACAGCACAACGCCATATGTGGTGCCCGTCGTGCATTCAATTCTATTTGACAAAGGAAATAAAGCTTTTTGACCTGGTTCCTCCAAATGGACTACAAACGCCGTCGCGTTGATGACGTTGCAAGCACAACTCCCGCGGAGGCGCCCGCACCGAGCAATGGGATTTGTAGTTTAATTGTCTTCTAATGTTTACGTTCATGTGGCTCAGCAAACTGGTATGCTATTATATTGTTTTTGTAGATGTGGTGGCAAAATCGCTGATTCGCAGACGTTCGAGCTTTAAAATTTGAATATATTAGCTGGAATTTCCCAATAGCGAGCTGTAATAATATAAGTTTGTCAGTGGCAGTGTATTACATAGTGGTTCTCCATACAGGACGAATGCAGCGACAGCAGTCGGCCTATGTGGTGGACTAGGTTTGAGAATATTTTGGAATATTTTTTTCATAGGATCTAAAATTCCGAGAAAAGCCCTAGTACCTTGTGTAAAAATTTTAGGAAATGCATTGAATTTCCAGCTTTTTTATTTTTAATTTATTTATTTTTGGAAATAGACTTTTTTTGTATATATTTCTTGCCTCATTGTAAAGTGAGATTAAGGGGAACCAGTTTACCTAAAACACTTACCTTATACCACTAATTTAAAAACCAATGTGCATGTGTCTAGAAACATTTGGATGTGTATCTGCAATAAAATTGATTTCAAGCATTCGAATGGTAGAGTGCTGGATGTCTCTTTTGATAAAATAGCTTTTGAGTAACAACAGACCCGAGACACAGAGGAATTAGCCAATAGCACTGACTGAGTACTGAATAGTGCTGAGAACAGGCACAGTAAGGCTAGTTTTTTGGAAGTGAAAACAATTATACAAAACAATTATTTGCAGCAGCTCCCCACAGCATTAGTTAGATGATGGATTTTAAACTAAAAATTGACATTAACGCAGCAAGTTAGAGATTACCCTGAATGTCTGTGTCTCCCTATATATTAGAAATACTCTTTTTTTTTTTTAACAGTCACCCATTTTCTCCCAGATAGTAAGCCTGAAATTCAGTGTAAGTCCATTCATAGGTCAATGTATTTTGTCACAGCAATGAAAGTACCCCCTATATCTGCACACCATTTGACACTGCACTTTACATAACTGATGTTGTGTGTACTTTTAGTTATATGAATCTGCCAAGAAGGGTCCTTTGAACAAAGCCATGTACGAATCACTCCAAGATTCTCTTGTGCTATAAATGTGAAAAATCTTACATAAGGCCAAACATGAGGTAATTCACCAATTTAAGGGTCTCAAATAAATACCAATATCTTAGACCTTACTAAACTTGTTAGGACTGCGACTGTTTCACTATAATTTACATTGCACTCTCTCTACTGCATCCTTGCACCTTCTGTACTGTTAATGCACTTTATTCATCACTAAGCCTACTGTATACTCATATTTATAGACTGTACACTTATGTTTACATACTGTATACTCATGTTTACATACTGTTCTTATATTATCTCTACCTCAGATGTTATTTTCATTGTGTACATGCTGTCTACTTGCACTACTCCTACAGTTCAAAGATTCATTTGTAATGCTGCTCTTATACATTCATATATATGTATATAAATATGCTTATATGTATATATTTATTACTACGGCTCTTTATGTAAATAATACTGTACTTGCACTTCTGGTTAGATGCTAACTGCATTTCATTGGCTCTGTACCTGTACTCTGCACAATGACAAAGTTGAATCTAATCTAATAATCATTAGGAAAGCCAGATGATGCAAATTTTAAACCTTTTATAAATTCTTTGACTTCTCAAACGTTGTCCAAACATTCAGCAGTCTTTGTTTTCTTCAAGCACCTCCCTGTAATTAGTAAATGGCAGTTAGCACTGCTAGAAAAGACAATCAAACCCCCATGTGTAAACCTCTTAAGTTGGTGCCCTGTTCTATTGTGCAGCTACTCCTGTACAAATAGGACCACGATGGAAAGGCTATCAGAAGAAAACATTTCCTCCTTTTGTGTTCTTACCACACAGTTCAGGAACATTCTGGACAAACCTGATGCATCCAAACGTTTCCTGTGGACAGATGAAATGAAAACTTTTTGGCCACAATGAGCAATCATTTTAAACTTGTGTTGCAGCCAGTGGTTGTTAGTTCCAATCAAATACTAACACTATCTTTTTAAAATAAAGGAAAATGAAAACATAATGACTTCTGAAACAGAAACACACCTAAAAATCTACAATGAACTACCTCAAGAAATGCAAACTGATGGTCTTTACACAGCCTTCAGTTTCCTTATCTAAGAATCACTGAAAAATTCTAAATCATGACTTCTTGAACACACAGCATGTACAATGTACAAGACCCCTTAACAAATCTCACCATCAGAACAAGTAAATTCTAAATAAAGGAAAAAGCCGGGAAAATAAAATACAAAAATTTTTTAACAAAAGAAGTTTTTTTTTATGCTAAGTGGTGAAACAAAGCTGTGATACTACTAAATGGAACTGTGTTAATAGGCACTGACTAGGCCCCTTTTAAAAAACATAACTTTTTTCATTTTTTGCCCATATTTGTCTAAATTTTGTATCCAGGGTATTGTTCCTGACAAAGCACCTTTTAGACAAAAGATACTGAAAAGCATTACAGAAATCATGACAAGAGGCAAAGAAATTTTCTGGTTGCAACTGAGATTTTTAAAATTTATTATATTCTTTGCCATGTGTAAATTAAGTTATATAGGTCCTTTCTAAACCTTATTTGAATTTTGGCCAAATGGACAGCAAGTTTTTTTATGCCAAAATGGCGTCATATGAATGTACCAAAGTGGTATCACTTGGCTTAATTATTTAGCCTATCACACCTTTTTTGTTGGGCAAAAACATTCGTTTAGAATTACAGATGAGGACTCCACACAGCTACCAACCATTTTGATAATCCAAAAAAACTGTGAAAATACAATTTAACTGTCACAAGAAAAAACAAATTGAACATATGACAGTGTGGTGTCCAGATTCTGTTTAAAAGTCACACTGAGATATTCAGGGAAATGGTGTCTGAAATGAAAATTTTATGTTTATTTTTACCATTTGGAACGTCTGTGGTCACAAAAAAAACAGAAACCATGTGTATTCCCAGTGTTGTAAAACAAAAATCCATGCTTCCCTACCACTTGCTATACTTTTAACAGTGTAAGGATCATGGGTGCCTATTGTTGTGTGATCCAAATTTCTGAAACAGAACTCAGTTTTCTGCATTCAGGATTCATTCTGAAGTATTCAACACCAGCAGAACCGTAACCAAAGAGGAAACAATAACTGGTTCATGTGATAACATATGGCAAGTATGAACTATGGAAAAGTGAAGGCTTGCAAATGTGCAATAGTTCCAGAAAGCCTGACCTGACTCCTATTGAGATTTTTTCATATATATAGGAACCCTATTGGTTGACCTTAAAACAGGCGGTTCATGCTGTTTTTAATCCTTTCCATGTGGCTGAATTCAACAATTCTGCAAAGATTGACCTGGGCAAAATTCCTCACAGCGCTGTGAAAGACCCATAAAAATCAAAAGTTACCGCAATCGCTGAATTGCGCCAAAATGTTGTCATTTAAAAACTGCATTTGTGTTTACTTGGTGTTGTCCTGCTAATATTTTAACCTCATGGTTGATGATCTAAACATAACAAAACTGCTTTAAAAAAAGGATCATTTAAGCTTGACTGCACACACTTTTACTGTTATACCTTAAAGTCATTCTTGTACCTTTGAGGATACATTTATGTTGTTTGTACATTTGTATACTAAGAGCACAAAATACTTCTGTAACAAACTTAGCATGTACATGGAGAACATGTTGAAGCCAACAATTGAAATTTTCAAAGTGTTAAGTGATACAGTGTTTGTTTTTAGTGGTTCATCAGTCGAGCGAGGCAATATAATAGATTGCAAGTATAGAATTAAAATGATTTAAATGATACAAAAACCAATAAAAATTTCTCTTACACACTTTTGGGGCTACAAATTAAGGACAGGTGAGGGGACTGACAAGGGGGCGGAGACAGGAGGAGCCAAAAACCAAAACAAACAGAAACACATGGAACAGGACAACAAAAGTAAAGTCAAGTCAACATTTATTTGTATAGCGCTTTTTACAACAGATGGTGTCACAAAGCAGCTTTACAAAGAATCTGGTGCCCGAGCCACCACTGAGCAAGCCAAGGGCGACAGTGGCAAGGAAAAACTCCCTTAGTTAGGAAAGAAGAAACCTTCCTCAAAAGAGGAACCCATCCTCCTCGGGTCCCACCAGTGTGGAAAACAAGAATGTGCCCGTATAAGTTTGTAAACATAAATAACTCATCTCTGGATGATCTGTAATTATGTGCTGGGTCACCAGATTTTTCCTAGCAGGACACAGGCCAAGCTTCCTGATTTTGCAGGACACACCTGGTTCTCTCAATTAACAGCAGAGCAGTGGCTCCCACTTCAAATAGACCTACCTGTTAGAGCAGAACTAAAGGGAAAGCAGTAGGTCCCCATTCCCATACTCACCAAAAACATTCTTTGTCAAGGACCCCTAAATCCGCACCTTTCTCCATCTATTACAAAATGAGAAAATCTAATTACAAAAAGCTCAAACTATTGAGGTAGGTCTTTCAGTCCCTGGACTAAAGGTTTTATAAAAGCCCGTCTAAGTCCCGTACTACACTATACTGTTAGGTTTTTTTCAAAGGCTGGGACCCTGTTGTTATGAGAAGGCACTGCCCCCCGAGTCAACTTGTTATTCTAGGTGCAAAATAGGAGAGCCCAAAACTTGTGGAAATAGTGTCACGTGAACTCTCTCTTCAGTGAGGTTAAATAGGTGCACGCCGGTTTTTTACGGCAGGAGAAGAATTTTTATACCAATAACGGAATTTCACTGGTAACCAGTGTAAGCTGGAAAGACAAGGCTGATATGATCAAAACTTCCTAGTTCTTGTAAGGACTCTAGTTGCAGGGTTTTTTGGACTAACCTGAAGTTTGTTATCAACTTTTGCATATAAAAACCAGAAAGCAGGGGCAACAAAAAAAATCAGGGCCCTGCAGGTAATACAGGCGTGCCCCAAGATGAAAATTTTTTCCACTCCAATCCTGCCAGAAAAAACATTTTGATGATCCCCAAGACATTTTGCGGAAAAATATTTTGGAAAAGGCTATTCTGACGAGACAAAAAATTGACTCATCTTTTTGGGAAATCAGGGTGTCGATTCACCCAGAGACTTTACATTTCCGGTGTTAAAAAGTAAACAAACCTATTCGCATTGAGTAGTAAAAAGCAGGACAGCTTGTTTACAGTAAAATACACTTGGTGGTTGGTGAAGTGTGGATAGTTCCTGGGGCTGTTGTTTTTTATGCTTGCCAGGATCTGGGGAAGACTAGCTTGCCAAAAATGGAACATGAAATTCTGCTGGTCCTACCCACAAAAGGCCTCCTGAAGGAGGAAAATGTGCAGTGGGCCAATTCTGGTCGTGGCCTCAAGTTAAAAATGAACAGTTCTGCTGCAAAGCAGGACAAATGGATCCAGAAAAATAACCAGCAAAGTCCCCACCTCTGAAATGGCTGAAGAAAAAACAAAGTGAAAAGACTTTGGAGTGGGCCTACATCAAATAAAAAGACCCTATTGTAGCTGTAGGAATGACCTTTATGTCAAAAAGGCGGTTCTTTTTTACTTGCTGGAAAAAACCCTCCAATGTATTTTGTGAATTTACAATATATTCATTTTTGCTTAAAAATAACAGTGGGCCAAATTTCCATATACAGCGCTGTGAAATACCCATTGCAAGTTACAAAATGCAGTTTTTAAATGTTGTCATTTAAAAACTGAATTTTGTGTTTACTTGTGTTGTCTGTGGTTACTATTTAAATTTGTTTGATGATCTGAAACATATACAAACAAATAAACTAATATGATATTTTCTTTCTACTAATGGTTGCACATTGTTATTTTTAACTTTAAAAAGTGATAGTTACTTGGCTACCTTGAAATTCGGAGTTATTGGAGCTTACAAAAGAGGAACTGACTTTGAAAAATCACTAAGAACACTTAAAGACTGGAAATGAACTCACAAAGCAGAATTCCGAACCTGATTCAGTGCTCTCTACTCTCACTCTGTTCATGTCATTTTACGTACCTACCAAACCTGCTGTTCTAGTAAAACTCAATGACATGACAAGGGCAGCACTGTTTTGTTACTCAGTATAAATGTTTGGTACATGAACATTCACACTAACAACAAGGGCCAAAAAATTAAAGAAAGGTGTTCCCTGTACAGGATGTGTTATTTTCCCCATGCCATTTGATAAAGAGGTGCAAAAACATTACTGTTAAATTACTACATTACTTTTAAATTACTACATTACTTTTAAATTGCTATTAAAAACAAAGATTATATACCAAACACTACAAGTTGTGTGATTAAGTAATTCATGTACATCTGATAAAAAAAAAAAAAGATTGGAATCTGTTATTAATAAATCTAGGGGAAAAGACTGGATCTTAAGAAACATAAGGTGAAGTCCCTCGGCCTCCATTAGGTAAAGGGGGGGAATAGAAAGTGAAAGTACAAGACATCCTGTCTGACTAGGTGCAGAAAAAGCCAGGAGTCTAACAGTCACTAGCTCACCGCGAAGAAAAAGATTCATCTTATATGAGGTCCTCTGTGCAGACACAGCAGTGAAAATCAGTAGAGGTAAGAGGACTGACTTACTGTTGAGCTAAGACGTGCTGTAATAACCAATAGAAGAAAACTACAAATAAAAAAAGTGTGGATACTGTTGGGTTGTGTTGTAATACTTATAATACCTACGTGATTTTAGATTTAAGTAAAACTACTAAATCTGATTGTCTCTGTTTTTTCTTTTTCTCTTTTAAAAGGTTTATTTTGACCACAGTTGATGCTAACGCTCAGACATGGCTGCTGCATCTAACTGTAAGTTAAACCTGAAGATGTAATCTGTAATCCGCTTTGTGTAAAAGCAAATGTTTGTCAACAATGTCCCAATGTTTTGGGACTATGTCTCCAAATGACAAAATATTGTAAACATGTAATAAATCTATTATTATACACTGAATAATATGCTACAGATATAAATAGATATAAAAAAAAATCTTCTTAACCCAGAGTTGCATAATGCTTTATTGCAACCTAACTTTGTTCATTTCCTGTGTAGGCAATGTGCTCACACAATTGAAACATCCTGTTTCTCAGGAAACGTAGTGCACTGCACCAGAATTATTCATCAACTTTTAACACACACACACGGTTGTGAGGGACCTGGTTAAATAATACGTTGTTGATTGTTCACTACTGAAACAAAATGAAAAAGTTTTCAAATCTTCTTCAGAAAACAAACTTCTGCACATTTGCAGAATTAATGCAGTTATTTTTTTTATTTGATGCATTTAGCATATTTTTCTTAGTATAATAATGCCATGTTGAGAAACAGTAACTGGTCAGATGACATTTTGTCAATGGTTCTGACTTCTTAAGCAAAAGCAAGTTAGCACCACTTCTGAAAACAAACTTCTGCACATTTAATGCACAATTACTTTTTATTGGATGAATTTATCATATTTGTTCTCCAGATATCGTCGCTGTCCAAAGAAAAACAGGTATCTCCAAAATAGCAACTTTACAGGAGAGGCCAAAATCTAATTTTATTTTAAATGGAAGTCTATAGAACCAGACGTCTTTCTAAGCAGTTTTGGTCAATTTTTGTCTGTCCATTCTTCATGAATTTCACAGCCAAGGTAAACAGCAGCTCATGTGATCCAATAAGGCATAAAAGTAAAAATCAACAAAAATGGAGATACATGTTTTTCTTTGGACAGCGACAATATTCATTTTCTCGATGCGTATACATTGTTTTAAAACCTTTCATTAACATAAAATAAAGAAACTCTGTTAAATGCTTGTGTTTTTATGCTTAAAAGCATGTGTATAAAAAATGTGTCTCTAAATTGTGCACAAAAATGAGCAGACGTGTTCTCTATAGGGGATTTGCTCAAAATTTCAACAAAATCAACAAAATTTGTCATTTGACTAGTGGTGAAAAATGTCTGGAAAGTTTAGATGCATCAATTGAAATAAATTTGTTACCAAAAGTATGTGAACATGTAGAATTATCAGTTTGGTCAGAATATTAAAATTCATAAGTAGAGTTAATAGATTAAAACATGTGAGTGTGACTGACCCTACCCTAGTTAAAAAACATTAACCATACAAATGTAGCCATGTCAAAAAAACTGACAACTCTTATGAGATTGGATGAAGCCCCAGTTTGGTATTTACTACTGTAACCCACTTGGAATGGTGGTCATCCAGCGAAAATGGAAAGGAAACACATCAGTCAAGAATACTATGTATGAAATGACAGCATGAAGAAAGCCACTACTTTGCAGAAAACTTTTGCCTGTTTAAAGTTTCCTATACACCACCTGGATAAGCTAGAAGACTGAAAGAGTCCCTATAGTTATGCACTTAAAAAGTTACATTAAGTTCTATAATTTAAAAGTTTATTGTTGCAAACTCCACATGAACAGATTTTATTTAAGATTGAATTAACTGCACTTTGTTCTTTGGTAATAAAGCACTTAAATCTTTAAGTATGGCTAATTGCTTCCTTGATCACACCTTTACTAAAAACACTGGCACAAAATAAAAGATGCCACTGCTATGGTGCCCCACGGTGGTCATGGCCCAGAAGACTGCTCTAGCTGTATCAGGCTTGAAGGGTGTTCTTTCCAGACCACATGTTTCAACTGTTTCCATAGATGTCTGATTTGATTCAGATCAGGACTTCAAAAATAGTCCAGTGTTAGCCATTTTCAAGTGATTATAGCTTTGTTTTGGGTCATTATCTTGTTCAAGACCTATGACCTGGGACTAAGACAGCTTGGCAGTATGCTTAGCTCCAGAATGTCCTTCCATGTAACCCACACTTCCGCTCAAAAAGCTACAGATGGTATAATCAGACACTGATGTGCTGAGGTGCTAGATCATTTTGAGCTTAGACCCGTAGCAGAACTTTAAAGTCTGTTCTAATGGATACAGGTAGCCAGTGCAGCTTCTTCAGAACAGGACTGATATGAGAGTGAATAGGAGTGACGTCACATCCACATGTCCCTAGTCTCTCAATCATTCCCACTCTAGGTCAATCACCAGTTTGCATTTAGGCCACAACACACACTCACACACTCACTGCAAAGTTTTGCCAAACCCCTGTTTGCAATTCTGAGCTTTCTTTCTACTGTTTATCTCCTCCGGCTTTGACCTCCATTGTTCTCTGACCCCTGATCTCTACCTTGTCCCCTTAGCTTTTGTTCTCTTGTATCTTCTGGATCTCATTCAGCCCTCAGACTATTCTTGCTGCCTCTCCTCTATATTCTGGATTACCTCGCTGGCTGTCTGTTCTAGTTTTGACCCTATCCTGTAGCCTGACTCTGATCTCGCCTTCTCCTTTCGCGTTTTGCTGCTGTGTTCCACTGCCCGATTGTTTAATAAAGCTTACTTGACTTTTAGCTCTGCGCGCATCGGCCCAGGTTCTTTGTCTGTGACAGCAATATGTGTGGGTTGTATTCATATCCTCTCTATTGGTGGGACTAACACCTAATAGGGTTGTCAAACACAAATCTGTGAATTAAATTCAATATTCTCCAGTCAAATGCTAATGATTATTAGATTTTTAATGCGTATTCTATTTTCAATAATTTCAAAACATAATTGTCACTGTCCTGTTACTCCAGGAAGAAAACAAAAGTAACTCTTTTTGGCTTTATCTTTTCATACACAGGTGCGTTTACGCTCATTGGTCGGCGCCCAGAGAAGGCTCCCCTGGGCTGTATTGCTATCCTCTACTGTTACCTGTCTCCTAAAGCCAGTGCTGCTAATATGGAGATCAGGTGGTTTAAGGAGACGGACTGTGTTTGTCTCTATAAGAACGGGCAGGTGACAGAGGGAAGAGGCTACGAGGGCAGAGTGAGTCTGTTCACCCACGAGCTGGAAAGAGGAAATGTCTCTTTACTCCTCAGAGAGTGCAGAGAGTGCGACATAGGACATTACCTGTGTCAGGTCAACTGTGGAGACAAAACAGAGGAGCTCACAGCAAGAGTATGGTGGCGTAAGTATCCTACATCTCCACTCTATGTAGACTCGCTGTATGGGACCAATAAAATTAGATACACAGATGTTTACAGTATGTTCTGTATAATTCAGATTAAAGAAATTACACACAGGGTGCAAATAATGCAGGTAAAACATAATAATCTTGACATTGATAATCCTCTTTTACCGTGATTGAGATCAGATGATAACAGCAACAACTCGACTTCATGACCTGTCGGAACGTTTCTTCAACATCATGTTGACAGTGTAATTGCAGTAGGTTTTACTCTTTAAAAAGGTTTCCAAAATAGATAGATGGATGGATGGATGGATAGATAGATAGATACTTTATTGATTCCGAAGGAAATTTAGCAGGCAGTAGCAGTTGCACAAAAAACAGCACAGATACAAATACAAATACAAATAAAAAAAATAAAAACAGGGTTGTGCAGTATGAAAAACCTAAATGGGTGTATAGTAATTTTCAATTGGGTCTGGGGTACCCGGCAACTCCACAAGGCTTCGCGATTCAGTAATTATTAGTGAACTCAGTTTAACTATAAACGAATCTATCACATAGTACAGGTCCACTTATGGATAAATATCCAAATATATTCAGTGATTCACAATATATATCTCCGGCTTCACCAAATCAGGAGCAAGCAAGAAACTCAATATACAAGAAAAATACAGATATACCTGTATACTGTAGAAAAAGCGGGCTGAATGGCAGTGCAATAGTAATTAAATAAGATGTGCATGAATGTGCCAAGGGGGCGCAGTTAATCAGCAAGATAAATGGACTGAATCAGATAACATAATAAAACCATGTGCACTATTGTTTGGGTAAATTTAAGTGGCAGTGTGGGGTGTCCAGGAGTTAGTTAAAGATGTACAGTATATACAGTAAAATGTATATTTCTGAGATTGTGGGTTTTATGTTGACCAGGTGTTTTAGATATACAGTAGAAGGATATATAACAGTAAGTGTGTCAGAGTGTCCAGGAAAAATTTGTGTGCAGGATGCTTTACAGTATATACAGTTCAAAAGTGTCTGAGAGTGTCTCCCAGGAAAGAAATTTACAAGAATAATACAGTATATACAGTTAAGTGTGCATGAATGTGCTCAGAGTGTCCCGTAGGAAACATGGCAGATATATTGGTATTTAAGTGGAGTATATACAGAAAAAGTGGTGTCTGGAGTTTAGAGAGTAGTGTCCAGGAGGAGTTTTACAGTAAGAGATGTATCAGTATATCCATGTAAAGTGTCCTGAGAGTGTCCAGGGGAGTTATAGATGTAGAGTGGTCCATGCAGTATATACAGTAAAGTGTCTGAGAGTGTCCAGGAGTTAGGAATGTACAGTTTGAGTACAGTTACTATACCAGTTAAGATAAGTGTATATACAGTAAAAGTGGTCTGAAGAGTGTCCAGGATATACAGTTAGGATGTACCCAGGAGTATATACAGTAAAAAGTGTCTTGACCCCCAGGGTTCCCCAGGAGTTTACAGTAAGATATACAGTATATACAGTAAAGTGTCAAGGAGTTCAGATATACAGTATATACAGGAAAGAGTGTCTGAGTTAGAGTAATACAGTGTCCCCAGGAGTTTACAGATATAAGTGTCAGGAGTATATTACAGTAAATCGTGTTCTGAGAGGTGTACAGGGAGTCCAGGAGTTAAGAATGTACAGTTAAATATAATATAGTTAAAGTGGGTCCCAGAGTGTTCCACAATATTATACAGTGTGTCTGGAGTTAGATATACAGTAAGTGTTCCCAGGTCCAGGAGAGATGTCGCCAGGGAGTTTCAGATATACAGTAACTATACAGTAAAAAGTGTCTGAGAGTGTCCAGGAGAGTTAAGATGTACAGTATATATACCAGTAAAGTGTCTGAGAGTGTCCAGGAGTTTAGATGTACCCTGACGAGTATATACAGTAAAGTGTCCTGAGAGTGTCCCCAGGAGTTGTAGATGTACAGTAAAGGGTTTATACAGTAAAAGTGTAATTAGTGCAGTATGTAAATAAGGCCTATGAAGTTAAACAAGAGAATTACAGGAGTCCTAAGCCTGCAGTCTCTTCCTTTCCCTCTTCTGAGGTGCCCGGTTGGGGATGTAAAGTAGTTGAAGAGCCTGACTGGCCTTCTTGGGACAAAAGGACCCCTCCCTGAGTCTGTTCCAAGGGAGCAGCTCTGTGACAGCAGCTCTGTGACAGCAGCCTACCACTGAACTTGCTCCTTCTGTCCATGATGATGATGGGCACCCACTGCACACTATCATCCATAATAGACAGCAGTTTGTGCAGTGTCCTCCTTTCCGCCAAGTCCAGCTCCACACCAACAACTGACCCTGCTTGCCTGACCAGCTTGTCCAGACCCATCTCATCTCTCTTCTTGGCTCTTAAGTGGCTGAATTAGTGATGCATTACAATGAAGGCAGTACTTCTAAGAAATTAATTGACTCCAGTTTTTAACCATCTTTTTTTTTATAACATGGTAGAGAATTTTTGCATCAGGTGAAGGATTTAAACTTTATCGCCCTCACAGATCTCATGTACAAACATCCTTTAAACGACCAATCACAAAATGACCCTTTTAATACACCAATAAATGATTTAAAAGCTTTATTTTTATAATTGAACAAACAGCAGTTTAAGAATTAACCAGTCAGTTCTATGGCAAACAAATGCTGGTTCAATATCAGTCTGAGCTATCCCAATTAGATTTGTAAACGTGACAATTTGCTACCAAAGTGAGAAAAATGTTTATACCACTCACTTTATGAAGAAATTACCAAAAAAAAAAATCTTTCAAATTTCGAATTTCAATGGGTATTTGGAAAGGCAAATATTTCAAAGAGTCAGTAACAAAAAGAGACTGCCTGTTGAGCTTTTTGTTAAGGACAGTCAGGGTGATGTTCACTGTTTTGTCTGTTAACTCACACAGGTCCACTTCGAAACTTCTATCGATTCTTTAAGGTAAGATAGTCAATCATATTTTAATTTAACCTTATGTGAACTTACTGTATATGAATTGTAGAATTTTGCAGATCATTGTCAGAATCATGAAGAAGCAAAGAAACAACTGTGATGCCTTTTTGTGGAAAAAAAAACACAAATAATTACAGAATGAACTGCTTCATTTATAATTTGTATAGATCATTTATACATTTATTAATTTTTGCGGGAGATGGGGTTGTATGTAAATACCATGGACCGCAAAGTCCATCAAAGTGCGGTTTTTGGATAATTCTGTAATTCTTATACATTTACAATTTTATAGTACTCCAGTTTACCGGGACAAACATGATCTCATGAGATTGACAAACATGATGAGTCTACTTGGTCTTAAAGAAATGTCAGTCTACTCAGTCTTAAGCAGAGTTCAGTACAGTAGTGCTGATATAAATAACTGATCACCACATTGATGTATCAGTCTACTTAGGGTGTAAGGCTAACTAGGAGTAATACCTGATTCTCAAATTGATGTATCAGTCTACTCATGCTTTAGCAGGGCTTAGTAATACTGAGGCTATTAGCTGTTCATCACATTGATGTAGCACTCTTTTTAGGCTTTAGAGTTCAGGAACAAGTTTAATAACACATTAATAACTATGTGGAAATCCTGGCACAATATATTTTGTCATCCAATATATAATAGGTGAACCATCCCTCTATTCCTCATGGTAAATATGAGGATGATGGTACCAAAGGTTAGGCAGCTGATATAAGAATACCTACATGTAAACATACTCAAGTTCAGCAAAAGGATTTTAAAAACATGTAAAAAAAAAAAAAAAAAAAAGCATTACAAGATGAATTACATTCAATCAAACCTTATTTTTTATAGCGCTTTTTACAACAGATGTTGTCACAAAGCAGCTTTACAAAGAATCTTTACAACAAATCTGGTGTTCGAGCCCCCAAAGAGCAAGCCGAGGGCAACAGTGGCAAGGAAAAACTCCCTTAGTTAGGAAGGAAGAAACCTCAAGAGGAACCAAGACTCAACGGGGGAACCCATCCTCCTCGGGTCAACACCAGATACAAGACAGCAATAGAAAGCAGAGTATAGTGTCTGATTAGTCTGTAATTATGTTGGTGGTTCATAAGACGGGTCAGCAGGCGCAGGCCAAGCTTCCACAGTGCAGGACAGCCAGGAGCTCTGTGGGGGTTAAAGGTATCAGTGGCTCCCAGTCAGAGCAGATGTAGCAACAGCATCAGGCCACACAGGATGGGCAGCAGTTCAGCTCAGACAAAGAGAGCAGACAGACTGTTAGCTCTGACAGAAGACCTGAACACACTATATGGTGTTCAGTGCTACATTCACTGGTCTATTTGCCAGTTGAAATGTTAATATAGGTTACATGACAGCAAAAAGCTAAATAATAAGAAGAATCTTGTTAAGAAGAGGAAATGAGTAACTTAGAACAAAGCCAGAGTGTTTTTTTTTTTTAAACTGTTAAAGGTCTTTTACAGATTACGCAGCAGAGCAAACATAGACTACATCTTTGTCACTAATCTGCAGCTTTTTTTTTTTGTTTAGAGTGGAACCATTCCACATGTTAACATTGAACAGGTAAGCTCAGTGTTTTTATAATTTGTCTGTGTCTTTACAGTCTGAGGTAAATACTGGGTGAAATATACATCTGTCTGAATGACTTGTGACACATTTTAAGAACAGTACAAAATCTGTACAGAATTTTTTGAAACATTACATGAAGCAATTAGATGATCAATCACTTAATGTATTTATATACATTAAGTGATTGGTGTCAATAATGTAATGCCTGTGTAGTGGTGTGAATAACTTAGATTGACTAAATATGGTGTATTCAGAACAGACCAGTTATAACAACATTCAGTATGAGCTCCTTTGCCTCAATTTTTGAAAAATGTATTAACCTTATAAAATCGAGAAAGGGGAATTGATAGATAGAATAAATGTCATTGCTCTGTATAGGGGTAAAAAGCAAATATATATTAATTTACTCCACATAACTGTCAATATAACTGATTCAACAAAAGGCCCACCCCTTTAATATATAAACAAATCTCCTAAGCCAGTGTAGAGCAAAAAATGTATAGAACTAAACTAAAAGTTCTATATAACTCATCTTTGTTCTTTTCCAATGGCAGCAATTCTAAAGCCATACTAGGAGTAAGAACAAAATGACTACAGCACTTCTTGAACTTTCTAATCCTGCAATGGTTTACAGCTAAGATTCAAGGTTCAATTACTACAAAGCAGAGCAAGTCAATTTTATTTGTATAACGACATACACTGCGATTATGCAATGCTTTACCAATGAGACAATACAAGACTAATTAAAATTCCAACATAAAAAAATGTAGAAATGTATAATACAAATAAAAACATAAGACTTCATCAGAAGATACATACGAATAGAAATGAACATGATTAAAATAATTAAAAATTATTAAAACAATATATTTTTTTATAAAAAAGAAAAATACAAGTAAAAATTAAGTGATGATAAAATAGCTGTTATAGAATGGAAGTGTTTCAAACGGAGCTGAAGGCCTGCATAAGCAGGGATGTTTTCAGTCTGGATTTAAAAGTGTCTGGTGTCTCGGCTCTCCTAATGCTCACTGTCAAATGATTTCGTTTAAGAGCAATATAGTAGCCAAACCCTGCTTCTCCATGTTTGGTCTGTACCTTAGGCAGGGCTAACTGACTAAATCTTAATGATCTGAGAGCTCTGCTCAGTTCGTTTTCATATTGATGTAGTATATTATATAAATATACAGATCCTACACCAGTAGGAGATTTATAGACCAGTAATAGTTCCCTAAAGTCTTTTCTGTAAGATATTGGTATCCAGTGTAAGGATCAATTGAAGCAGCTTGCTTGTGTTTTTTGGAAGTTAGGAGATCATTACGGTAATCAGTATTTATAGAAATAAAGGCCTTGATGAGTTTTAGATATTATTTAGATATGTTATATGTATCATCCATAGTGTAATTCTATCACTGTATACTGTCAACTGTACATTTTGCTCATCCATGCACACTTTATACATTTATTAAATGTATAAACTTATTTATTTATAGTTATTTTGCAACTGTTACTGTTTCACTTATTCTCTCATTGAGTGCACTGTCCATATGTAAATATCCTAACTATCTATATTCTATATTAAACCCATTTTTTTATCATTTATTGTTTGTTCTTGGAGAGTATCACACAAAATGTTGTTGTATGCAAATACAATGAAAATAAAATTATTCTATTGTATTCTATCTTGTTTAGTCAATTTCGTCAATATTCTTAAGGAGATTGTCTGACCTCACAAATGCTCTTCTAAAAGAATAGTCAAAAATTCCCATAAACACATTCCTAAACCGTGTGAAAGAGTTGAAGCTGTTATAGCTGCAAAGGGTGGGCCGACATCATATTAAACCCTATACATTAAGAACTTGATGTTCTTTTATGGTTGGCTATCAAAAAAGAAACTTTCATTATGCCTTAGATGTTTTAGAATACATGTGCTGTGAATAGATTACAGAGCTGAAGCTTGCTGTTGTATTTAAAAACTGGCAAACGGTCTGGCAGAGAGTTTAGTGAAATAGCGGTCAGTGGAGACACACAGAGCTGGCCAGTGAAACACCTAGATGGAGTCAGTAATAGAAATGAGCAGTGAGTCTGCATTGGAACTATATCCAAATGCTGTGCTACATATCTATATAGCTCTGTAGTATCCTCCACTCGTTATGAGATTTATATAAAATAAGATTTTTTGTTTAATATAAGAAAGAGGGATAAACAAAAATAAAGCATCAAATAATACATAAAATATTTCATTTTTAAAAAGTTATATATCAGTCTGCGATATAGGATATATGATGTTGTGGGAACAAACTTTCAGAAAAAGTCCTACAGCCATGAAATGCATTGTTAAGATGGTATTAATGCTATAGCATTGCATATTTCTTGGTGGCAGGGAGCCCACAACAATGTATATCATAAAAACTATAGTTGTGGAACAAAACCCCTGTTTGAAAAAGAAACTAAAATGTAAAAAAACATGTAAATTAATTGTAAAACTTAAAAAAACTGCATTGTCCTTGTGTTTAAAAAAATTTGGAAAACTGTGTCTCAGGGGGCATCTATTTAAACCTCCCGAGGACCCGGACTTGCTTGGTTGCGCAGTTTTTAATGTTCTTTCTATTTGTGATAGTAAGGTTGGACCTAAACAAAGTATAAGACTAAAGTTTTTAAGTGTTATTCCCAGGCAAAAAAAACCAATGTGTATGAGGACCAAAGGGTCAACGTTTAAAAAGCTGTCATGGGCAGAGAAGCAGGAAATGTATGTCTCATATGGGGACGCAGCAGTCTCAGGAGGGTAGGCATTACACTACAAAATGACTACACAACTTGGTTTTGTTAAACTTCAAGTCAGCGTAGTTAGTGGCCCAGAGCTTGGACATGTAACATGGGGGAGCAAATGCATCAGTAGAGTGTAGCATTACACACCAAAAACTGGACTGTTTATTCACTTCACACCAGTGGTGGAGAAAAATGTCCAAATGACGTGAGAATGAAAAATGGAGGACTCCGGTCTTTGCTGTCTGGTGAGAATGAAAATGTTCCCATGTCCCTATGTGAAAATGTAACTGTACCAATTGCAACTAGTTGGGTTTGCGCGGTGCCAGAAGAGCCCGGAACTCAAACCCCCAGAATGCCCCGGGCTGATCACCAAACATGCTGCACCTGATGCACCAGCTATATAAGCTTTCCGTCCCAAGCAGCCGTTTCAACACTTACGAGTACACCTTTATAGAGAGGTGTAAGCCGGTGACGGTATGTTAGCAGAAAAGAGAAAAAGAAAAAAACTAACTTAACTATCTAAAATAAATAAATAAGAAAAAACACATGGCCTTGTAGAGTCTACTTGTAGTTTGGGAGGTAGTGCCCATGGTAGGAATTTTACTGGGCAGTTGTTTATTTCTTCTGAATCCCTAAAAAATGTAAAAATCCAAATTCAAAAATCAATTGCTGCAATAAAAGAGTGGGGGCAAAAAAAATATTTAAAATTCATTGCAAGTTAACCCAAAATATAATTGGAGTTATTATTCTAAAGGCTGGCAACAACCAGTTATTAGGGTTTAAGTTAGTTGAATGAATCTGAAACACATACAATAACGAGGATTAGAAATGTGGGGTCCAGGGCAGAGCCGAGAGCTTGGGCTTGTGAAGATCTATTTGGTCCAACTAGTTTGTTTTCCAAGTAAGACAAGTAGTAAAGAACTACCCTATAAGCAGAATTGAAGATTGTGAGGTTAATGTAAAGGGGAAATGCTATAAGGACTTCACACTAGCTGGTTGTCCTAAAATGACTGTCCCTGCTGTGTCTAGTGGGTCTCTCCCCAAAAGGTTTGTTCATTTTGTATAGCTTATGGTGGGTTTGCCCGGGAGCATGCAGACTCGAAGCCAATCTCCACTTTTTCTGTTCAAAAAGATCCAAGGATGTTTAAAAAGGAGGGACACTGGGGTGGGTCACCCTGTTGTAATGTGGTGAGAAAAAACAGCCAGCTTGTTCCTTACTGTAGTTTCCACTGGATTTAAAAAAGAATTACTGCAAAGTAGCTAGTAGTGATAGCAAGCTACTTAGATTGTAGGTCCTATTAGCGCATTTTATTACTTTTGTTACAGGAAAATTGCCTTTACTTTAGGGCTCATGAGCAAAAAGGGCTCGCCAATTTGGAAAATATCACACGGACAAGGGACAAGTCTGCACAGGCATTATTTTACACTTGTCTCATAAAACCTAATTATGGTTGAGTGGGGTAAAAAAAAAAAGTTAATCAAAATAAAATAATTTTGGGCAACCTAGAAGTGCGTTGATTACTGTTGGGAAGGTGACGATAAAGGTTATTAGGAATAATAAATGATATAAACTTTTTTAAATAAACTTCAAAAAATAAAATACTGTATTTGCCATCGGGTCCACCATGGTTTGCTAACGTTCACGCACAGACCAGTAAAACGCCAGACGTCTTTGGCATGGGGGTTTCCTAAATGGTGACCCACCCAGCGATAATCCCATCACATGCAATCCCATCCAATGTTTTTCATGCATGCGCTGCCTGCAGATTTTTTTTTGCCGTAGGGAAGCTTGGGCTTCTAAAAATGTGTGATAAACAAACCATTTCGTCTTGGCCACTACCACACTGTGCCCTCCACTCACACAGAAGTCTGTTGGTAATCTCCCAACCAACAGAAATATAAGTGGGACTTGCCTTATTGAAGATGACGCCGATAAATCACTCCATGGGGACAGTCTTGGGCTTGACCCACCATTACAGTCTTTGGTGATGTTTGACATGGTTGATAAGGGCAGTCAATGTCATATAAAAATCTTTACTGCTCGTTTGAATGCCCTGTACTTGCTTGCATAAGTCAGAAATGTAAAAATTCACGTGCAACAGTTACACACCTTCCTATCGTCTGCTCCAGGTTACAAAGCAATTAAGAAGACCTATCTTTGCTCCACAAAGGTGTTGAAACCGAAATCCATTTGCATGTTTCAGAATGTCACCTTGCTCACCAAGTGGTCAGTCCTTGTCGGTTGATTCATTTCTGGGGTCCTATTTTGGCTTAATGAGTGGTGCATACAGAAAATAAAAAACTGTTGAAAAACTAGCCATAATAATAAAATTGGACTTCAAACTTGTCTCTTGGCTGGATCAAACTACATTGTCTGAGGTTAAATGCCAAAAGTTTACCATTTTCTTCAAATGAGTGAAAAGAACTTATTAATATTAATATGACCAATAGCACAACAAAGACCATTGTGACTAAATGACTGGCACACAATAAACAACATATTAAGAAAACAAGGATATTCTGCCCAGACAAAGGAAAAAAAACACCCAAATGTTTTACAGTTGTTTTTGGTTTTGTGCTGAATACAATTTGTTCCCCATCCTTTGACATAATGTTATTATCATTTTTATATGTTTTATTTATATTTTTAGTAATTAGTCTTTTTTTTACATTTGCAGAGTGTAAAAAAAACAGACGTAATGAGCCCTTAAAAAAGGAACTTCAAAAGAGAAGCAGCGCCCTGCTGGAGCTATATGAAGAAACAATTGAAACACTATAAAAAACTGGAGTCAGAAAGAGCAGAGGAGGCATTTTCAGAGCAAGAGCAGCCAGCTACAGATGATGGTGGTTGTACTGGAGCAGCTGAAAAAAACCGATCTGTATTTGCTGAAAAGACCAAAACTGCTGGAAGAGAAGGAGAGACTTCTAAAATGGAATGAAAGAAGGCACACAGCTAATGGGAAATGAACCAGCAGGTTAGGGAGAAAGACAGAGTTTTTTAGAGGAACCTAAACAAGCAGCTGCGCAGGAAAAGAACGGAATTCCAGTCTCATCAGGGACCAGAGAGAGAAGAAGCATGGGAACTGGAGATTTTTACCAGGCGAGTAGTAACTACTGGATCTATATTTTGCTTCAATTCTGTTATTGTAATTGGATTTTTAATGGGGGGAGGGCATGCTGGTTTTAGCACTAGGCAGTTGCCTCAAGAACTGTTACTATGGTTTGAGCAACCCGTGTCTGCTCCCATGTTCCTTTGGAAAATCTCTATGTCTTTTTCTCAGTATTTGAATTGTGTTATGCTCAAACAATTTACTGTTAATCTGACTCGAGTTTGCAGGGCGTCGGTGACTTGCAGATGTGACCACTGTGTGTTGTACCAGTCTATTATGGTCTGCACAAAAAAATCCAAGCTCATTTCCCAAAAACTAACCAAATTCAACACCCTCAGGGTTTCACTTGACAGGGGGCTGTGGTTTAAAAGTCAAGGTGACAAAAACGGATGCCTTATCCCAAAAGACATGACCATAATTAGCAAAAACCTCACTGTAAGCACTGTGCTGTGCCAGCCCTAGGCCACAGGGGCAGCGACCGGACCAAGTGAGGCATACTGATACTCCCAGGGGAACTCAAAATATCCCAGGGTGTTCCTAAGGGGTTAATTAGTGGCCAACCAGTCCTTCACCTGGCAATATCAAGCATATTTAAGGATGTAGCAAGCAACACTGTGCTTTGTCACACAATTTTTTGATTCAAAGTTTGACCCAAGGTCTAAAGAAAAAAACGGAAGGGGAAAGGGGAAAAATAAACCAAACAAAACAAAAAAACGGGAAAGCACAAAACAAAAGGGATTAAAATTCAATCCATTCAATCAATTCAATCATTAAAACATAAATAAATATAATTTATTCCCTTTCTCAAAATGGTTTTTTTCGTTTTAGTTGTTTTTTGTTTTGGGCTTTAACCGTTTTGCTCTTTGGAAGTTTCAACGCTAACTTATTTGGTTGTCCCCCACCCTTTTGGTTATGGAGATTTCCACGCCCATTTCTCCCCTTTTCACTGTTTCAATGGGGTGCTGCCCATGGATGGCGTAAAATGGTATAATGGTTTTTTGGGTTTGTGGAGGGGTTTAAAGGTTGCCCAGTTTTTTTTTGAACTCCCCCGCAAGGGGTGCCCTTTGGTTTTTTTTTACCGAGTGGACTGTGGCCATATACACCTTGGGGGTAGTGTAAACTGCTTCAGATATCACACAACACCATCAATGAAAGGGTTTTGTTCCTATTATTAGACCGGTCCGCCCCCCCCCCCATGGGGGTTCCCCGCATTTCCACTCCCTCAATCACACAGTTTTTTAACTTTTTTGGTGTTTGCTATCATACACACCAGAGGGTCAAAAAAACCGTTTTTTTCAATATAACACTTGATGGGTTTACCTTAATATTTTTAAAAACTCCCTTTTTAATTAAATTGATAATTTGTTGTGTATCTTTAAAGTGCAAAAATAAAAAACAACGAGGAATGAGTCCTGGCCCAGGCAGTGGAAATAATGAACAGGGATGGCATGGATTACAATATGGTAAAAAACAACCCTGGCCCGGAGAAATAAAAATTACGGGATCAACACACAAGCCAAAAGTATTAGTAAAGGATTGGATTGTGTTTAAAAAAAAAAATGGGGACATATTCATTATTTAAAAGTGCAAGGACTACATTAGGATAACATTTCTTTCACATGCCGGCGTTGTTTAACTAGAAAAAAGTAAAGAATTTCTCCACCAAAGTGATTACTGTAAAATCCATCAGTGACTAATCAGGAAATTCTGTCATTCCGTAAAAAAAAACCAAATTAAAATGCCCCCTTCCTTTTTATTTGCAGGACTTGGGAGGGAATCCTGATGATAGGTCAGCCTCTCCAGTAATCCAGGTTGTCCTGTAGCAGAAAAACTCCGGCTGGGTGCTTTGGTTGGGTGACTAAAGGGGGACTGGGATGTGGGGAAAAGAAGTGCAGCCGGGACAAAACACCATACCTTGGGCAGGAGAGGAGAGGAAAGCCCAGGGCATGGGAAGCGTTTCTTTACAAGTTTGAGGCAAGGCAGGTAAGTGAAAGAGCAGGACAAGGGGGAGGGTGGCTGGGGAGGGCAGGTGACATGTGGGTGGACACTTCTTGACTGGTTTCTGTCCTGGGGACTCTCTCTGGATGGAGCTGAGGACCCAAGGACGTGGGGGACTCTGTTGATTCATTCTGTCTGACAAACACCAGAAGCCCCCACGGGCCTTTCCGCTCCCTAGTCATTACCAGGTGAAAGGCCACAGTCTACAGGAGAGAGGTGGAGAGAGGGATGCTGGAGAGAAAAATGGGAGGAAGGGATTCTTTGGAGAGAGGAGATGTTGGAGGAAACACCATGATCATATATCTAGTCACTGTTTTATGATGAAGTCCAAGAGAAGAACATTGAAAAGAGGTGTAATCCAGTCAGGGAAACCAGGAGGATCCAGAGGAGGGGTCAACTTGTAGAGGAAAATGTGGGGAAACGGGAGTGCACTTGTCTCAACATTAAGGAGGAAGTGATGGCTGGGTTCTTCAACACCTATACAAGAGACTGTGGAGGAAGGATAGAGGGAAAAAGATTGGTAGGGGGAAAAGGACAATGGAAAAGACTTTCTACAGCAGTGAGGGGAGGGTGGGAAACAACTTGTCAACTGGAGAACAAGGAATGATCAGGTTACAGGGACTGGATGGGAAAGGAAAAGATGCATGGGAAGACGGGAAGGTGAAAAAAGGACGCAAGAGAAGGAAGAACAAGAAAACACAAACCAAGAAACTGAAAAGGAAAAACGAAAGGGACGCTAAAAGGGAACTTTGTACGAAAAGAATAGAGGGAAGTGATAGAAAAGGGAACTTGAAAAGAAAGATTAATTTCAAAAGAGCTGCAAGCAAAACAGGGAAGGGAACAACACACTGAAAAAACTAGACGGAGGGAAAAAATTAAAAGAAGAGAACCAAGACGATAAACACAAAAAACCAGGAAACTGGGGAAAGACCAGCTGAAAAAAACAAAGGGCTCTGCAAGAAGGAATGGGGGGGACTAAGTTAGAGGGAAACAATCATTTTAATATAGCCTAAAAAAGGAAATTGACGAGGGCGGGAGGGAGAAAAGAGGGAGGGGACATGAGGGGGAAAAGCACAGTCAAGGGGAGATTGGAAGATGGCTGAGGGGAAGAAAACCTAAATGAAGTGTGAAATTTCCTGCCTTGCTTCAAGGGCAAGGAGTTTTGAGATCAAAGAAAAAAACAAAAGGATGCAGGAAGATTCAGTAGGCAGATGGAGGAAAAAGGACAAGAAGAGCGGAGGAAACTGAAAAAAACAAAGGACTTTCAAGGAAACTTAAAAAAAAAAGTCTCCAGCATCTAGAAAAAATAAAAGGGCTTAACAAATGCATGGGGGTCTAGAGGGTGTGAGATCGAGCCACCCTCTTTTTAAAAAAAGGACTTTAACTAAACAACAAAGTGCCATTTTGGTTGTTCATGGGATGGTGTACTTAAGAAAAAGAACATGCCCATGTATGGACAGTGGGAGGTTTTTACTTACACGCAGTAGTACTAAAAAACAAAAAAAAACTGTTTTTCTGGTTCTTTTGGGGGGACAAAAGCAGACCGTGTGGACTCGAGTCCCACTCTTGGACTGGACTCGAGTCCGCGACACTCGGAGTCATATAAACGATTGGGGGAACTGTTGACTTGGGGGAACTCCGACAAAACCAGTCTAAAAAGGACTTGCGACCTTGACTTAGAAACATTTACCTTAACTGACTTGGACCTGGAATTCGGACACTTAGAGAGCTTTAAAGACAGAAAAGAGACTTGGAACAAACCACCTACTTTAAAAACATTAATTGAAGTAAGTAAAAGATGAATCACGATATTAAACCTGGGATAGTTATAATTAAAAAATAGGCGCTGTAAACGCTAGGGAGGGCTGAGCGCTCCAGCCCAAAATGGATCGTAAAAAACTAGGCAACACAAGTAAAACCGTAACCGACAGCCCAATCACGGGGAAGCTTGAGGCGGGGCGCGGCCACAGTGTTGAAATTGGTGCGGAGGGAAGACGAAGCACACATGAATCCCACAAAAATAATCCTGTTCAACTACAAAGATTATAAATGTTTAGTGAAAGTAAAAAAAAGGGGACGAAAAACGGGCGGTATATGCAAGGAACTGTGGGAAAAGTCAAAGATCAACAGATGGAGGATGCAACCACTTCAAAACTCGGGGACATTTAAAGGCTAGCAAAAAGAACAGGTAAGTCTGTGCCGGTGTATAATTATCGCGTTATATTTGTTGAATAAGCAGTTTGCAAGCTAGCAAAAAAAAAAACGTGCGTGCGACTATAAATAATGTAAAATGATATATATGTTAAATAGTAATATATTATATATTATGTATATATATATATTATATCGCACGCCATGTCCAAGGAAAAAAAAAACAAGTATCTCCAAAAAATGGCAGAAACTTACAAGAGAGGCCAAAAAAAACCTACAGCTTTCAATTTTAAATGTAAGGTCAATGGAAAAACCAAGGGACGTGTTTCTAAGCAAATTTTTTGGGGCATTCTGTGGGTTCATTTCCATCATTGTAGATCTTTCACACAGTGTAACAAAACCGGAACCGCCGCCCGCATTTGCCCAAAATGATTGCATTAAAAAGTCAAAAATGGGACAAAAAAAAGGAGATACCATTGTATATTTTTCAATGGGACGGGCGGTACGATATAATATTTATTAACCAGGGGTCCATACATATAAACGAGTAGGGGTTTAGAATTGTTGATTCATTAAAAAAATTCCTGGTAGGTGGAAAAGGGTGTTCTTTACTTACTTCATTTATAGTGTGGATGTTCTCACAAAAACCTTGGCCCTGTCGAACGGCCACTGCCCTGCACATTTTAGTAGTATTTATGTTTGTACTGAGGCTTCAGCACCTATTATTAAAACTCAAGTTAATGGAAATAGGGTTATTGAGGTTGATTAGTCTGGATCATATGATGTTGGAGAGGGAAACACAAATTAAAAAAGTGCCAGGGCACACAAGTGGGCCATCCAGGGCCAGGGAGTTGAGAAAAACAAATGAATGTAGTGTACTTTGTAGACCTGTTTACAGGATAATAGTTATAGCATACGCACGGAGAAAAAAACAGCTTCAATATGATAATTCATGGGGAAATCATATGAGATTAGTACTCTGTCCTTTCCGTAAATTTTTTTTTTAAATCTATAAAACTTGACTTTTTGTTGCGTGTAAACTGTTTGGGTATAATTATGTCACAATTTCATTTTTCCATACTTGCGTTTTAGTTACATATCTATAGAAGAGTACAGTAAGTTTTTACTTGTACTTTGTTTACTGCACAGTACTTTGGGGCAGGTATTTTAATCCTCAAAATTATAATTAAAACGATTTGCCACTACTTGTTCTGTTAAGTAAAATAGCACTTTGTTGTTTTGAAAACTGTTTGAGATGATGCAAAGTTTTTGTTTTTGTTATACTAAAAATACCCCAAAAAAACTTTAAAAAAATAACAATTTAATTTGAAAATTATGGGGGTCAGGGGGTGTAAAACAATTATAACTTATTTGGGGGAAAATCAGCTGGGCCATCCCAGTTTATTGGTTGGGGAAAAAAAAAAAATGAAAAAAAAAAAAAAAATTTTGGGGGGGGGGGGGGAAAACATCTGGGGTTTATTGGACATTGGATAGGGAATTCGAAAGTTGAAAAGGAAAACCTTGGGACTTGGGACCTTTTTGGGAGGGGGGGGTGGACTTTGCTTGTATGGGGACCCCTTGGGGAACTATGGACCTTATATGAGGGGACTTTGCTGGTATTGGGGGACTTGGGGGGGGGGGACTTGGACCTCGAGGGGGGGGGTCGGGTGGGGGGGGGGGGGGACTGCTTGAGTATGGGACTTGGGGGGGACTTGGAAACTCGTGGGGACTTGATTGTTAAAGACTTGGAGAAACTTTACTTGTACTTGCAAACTTAGTGACTTGTTCCATGTCTGGAGACACAAAAGAGAGGAGAGACCACCATTTCAGCCTGAGCTAGATAGGCTGAGAAAAAACTTTGTAGGTCTGTATTAGTAAAACAGGAAAGTTTGGTGTTTCCACAGGATCTGTTTCTTGTAGGGACTTATTTATTAATTTTACCTTAATATGGCTACCACGCGAGGTAATCATAATCAATTTCCACAGCTATGCCTGTGAAACACCAATTGTATATTTCAAGGGCTTAGGACCAGTATGATCTAAACATCTTAACTTAATAAGAGAAGAAAATGACTGTGTTAAAAGGGATATTAAAGGACTTAAACTCTGACTAAAAAAAAAAAAAACAAACATAGGAACGTTGTTTTTATTTTTTTCTGTGGCAAGATCTTGGGTCCAAAAAGTGGTTTAGAAACCAATCTGTTCCTTTTATATATACCACTATAAACCCTTTAAATAAGCTTTTTAAGTTTACACAACCATAAGGGTACCTCTTGTTTTAAAAACAAGTTCTTGAGAGGGGTGTGGGGGGGACAAAAACAAAATACGATCCTGATTCTGGGGGGCTTTTAAGATAAAAACATTATTAATAATAATCACTAGAAATAGCTTCTTACACAATCACGCATATTGCGAAATTTAGAAAATTGCACGTCACTACAGGATGCACAAAAAAAGTAGTTCACTCTTTTATCACTTCCAAAAAGGCTGGATTTAACTGATGCCGGCTTATCTGGTTTGTTTCAGCGAAAAAAGACCTTACAAACTTCAGAGTATTAGTCCCCACAAAAAACGCTGCAGCCAGAGTCTTGATCCATAATCAGCACCCCAGTCTTATCTGAGACTCACACTGGTTACCAAGTTTAAAAAATTTCGTATTGAGTATAAAAAATTCTTATCCCAATGTTATAAGGCCTCTAAACACGGCCTTCGCTACCTACCTACTTACTGAACTTATTCTCCTACTACCTCTCCTACTATGTGAGCAACACTCCACGGTGACCTTAGGTCTCAAAAATTGCGGGCTCTAGCTAGGTGGACCTGCAGAATGAAAAACAAAAATTACATCGGGAGGGGCGGAAGGGAAAGGCCCTTCTCTTACACATTGCGGGCCCCAGCTTTGGAAAAACCTACCAGTTCAGTGTTTCGGGATTCAGGACTGGTAGGTTCTTTTTAGCTTTGGCTCTGTTGGAAAGATGGAAAGATCCAATTCAAGATTCCTCCTTTATTCAATCACAGATATTATTCAGCCCCAATTTAGATTAAAAATCACCAAGGATCAACATTTAAAAACATTAAAAAACAATGATAGTAAGGTTTAAAAGATCTTTTACTCCAGTATATTGCCCTTTCTGGAAGGAGTCATACAGTATAGTGTCTATATCCTTTATCAGAATTTTTTGTGATTTTCCTCTAATGTAACATGCACCTTCATAAATCTCATTTTTTTTTTTCTTTGGAGGGGAGACTGCAAGATAATATATCTTTTTTTAATATACAGTATATCTCAAATTTATTTCATTTACTTTTTTCCTGATATATATTTTTGTACATATTCACACACACGTCTCACTTTTTTCCTGTGTATCCTAAATTGGTGCTTTTCCTGGTTGGTGCTTTGGCTCAGTGGATAAAGACCATTACCCCACCACTCAGGAGATAATTACCACCATCCTTGGGAGATGGAGGTTTTTGATTCCTGTGTGCCCCCCCCTGGGTGGACTATGCTTGTGGTCTTTAGTGTAATATCTGTTAGTGTAACCAGTAGAATCCCTTGGAAAGACTTCCTATCACTACACCTGGCCAGCTACACTGCCAATATGAAATACCTTTGTGGGTCGCTTCTGGATTAGAGCGTCCAGCTAATTTGCTGTAAATGGTTAAATTAAAGCATGAATGTGTGACACTGTATGGAGACCTAAGTGTGGTAAGAAGTTTAAGATTAATCTCTATATTGACAAAAACCATTAGAAAACGTGTTAATATACTGAGGATACGCAAAGACAATTAAGAGTTTCACAAAGTGCCGGATAACATTTGTGTGCCTCAGAAAATCTGTGGAACCTAATCCGCTGTGTTGTGGGGGTGTTGAAATCACCTAATCATATCTAATCAAACAATCGGACACGGTGTTTAAGGTTGTTTCCAGAAACATTATCAACCAAATTTGTCCAAACTAGTTAGAGAGGCAGGTGTAAACAGGTTACCAAAATGGCTGTAACCAATATAAAAAACAGTTATGCCGTCCTGGAAACAACAGTAATGAAATGATGAAATAACGGCCAACACTGTTTGAATGTTCCTGGAAGGTTCTCTGCAGCGATTTTATTACACCTTTTCTTTTACATGGTGGCAGTTATTGTCACTTTTTTGAGTTCACTCTGTTCCTGTCCTTTTTGTTTTTTTATAAATAAATTCAATTGTCTCTCCTTCAAAGCGAATACCAGCTCTTTCTTATTCCTCTTTATGTAAAGAATGGTAAATGACACTGCAAAATTAGCGCGGTAAACTATATGATCTTTTTTAACAGAATATACAGATGGACTTGCAAATGTACAGCATTCAAGCAACGCAGGCAGCACTAGAAGTACATTAACATTTTATTTGGGTTTTTATGTTTTTTTAATACCAGCCACCAAACTAAATATTACTCTAGGCAAGAAAATACAACAACTCCACGCAGACAACATACAGTTTTGTAGTGAGTAACACAACTGACCATTGCCTTGACACACCACTGTGAAAACCAAAAAAGGCATGCCTACGCCGCTATAGTGGCACTAGCCTTCTCACCCCCGACCTTAAACCAGGAGCTTAGCTTTGTATCTATTTTTAAACAGAAGCCCTTAAATTCCGGAATATGTGAGGATTTTACAATACCCACATCATGTGCCCGTAATGGACGGTTTTTAAAAGTGATTGGTGTTAAACATTAGACTAAGCTCTGGGAAACAAAAACAGCGAGTGAATAATTGAAAACCTAGGCAACCATTGAACTTGATACGAAATAGTTTCCTCTGCAGGTTTGATGGTGGCAAAATCCAAGCACATACCCCTTGGTGTTAATATAAGCAAAAGCAAATATTTCAAACAATACAAGGAAAATGCTCTATATTAGCCCAGCTATGGTTTTTTTTGCTAGGCCAGTAAAGGGTACCAATGGTATAATATAAAATATGAAACACACCCCACTGCATTTTCTCCCCCAAACATAACATAAGGGTGGGTGACCAACTAGGTGAGTTGAGTTGAATGCAAGTCACGTCCTTAAACAGCAATTCTACTTTACAACCACACTCCCTATCTCCGATTGTACTCTATTAAGGAAAGAAGCTCCTGAGTTATAAATTCCCTGGGCTGATCAAGCACATTGCAGCAAACAAAATTTCAGATTGCTACTGATTTAAGGTTTAGGATCATCAATGGGTGCTTTTAGAATTGTTGTGGCCACACTTTATGATGCTGCTTAAAGTGATTTACATGAGCAATTGAAATAATCTATACAGGGACCATCAAAATATTCAATGGGTTGGACTTTAGTTTGTAGGAACACCTGGTCTTGTCACTTGGGATATATTTTCGTTTTCGTCTAAAACCTTGGAGCCTGTTTTTTTAGCCCGTGCCAGTAATAAGGTGAAGGGGGTGTGAAATGATGTCTTGGTCCAATGGGGAATAGAGTGTTCCCCAGGTGTTAAAAAGAGAACCGCTCTTTTAAATACTCCTCCATCTCTCTCCAGAGTGTTTCTCTCTCTTAGCACATCCAAGAGTGAACCCTTTTCTAATTTAATTACTATAGCATTAGTTAATACCCCTAACAGAGCACCTTTCTTGTAACTGTACTCGCCTTTTGATATCTCTCTCTTCCCCACCCAGAACTCGCTCCCAGGACACCACATCAACTCTCCCAGTGGCCCTCTTTCCTTCTTAAACCTTATTTTAAATTCTGGCAGCCTCCTCCAGCACCGGTCAATCACACACCACCAAAGGTTTCTCTCTGTCCTGGTCCCCTCACTAACCTTTTGGGAATTGCGCTGAGGCTCTGCGCAATGAAAGTGTGATTTGCATACCTATACTGGCTGTGACCTGCTTCTTACCAGGTAATATATAGAAAAGCGTCCACATCTGCGGCAAATGCTAATCCATCCCACCCAGTGCTGGCTCCTGCGATCATCTTTCTTTTGTCACTACTACACTCATTCTTATCCCTAGTGTTTTTTTAACCTCCCCATGGCTTCGTCTCTTACCACTGGTTATGCTGGAAACTGGGCACTGACTAAATACTAATGAAAGTACAAGAACCCACTCCCACACAACCTCATACTCCTCCTCTCCAAACACATCTGGGGGAACTTCATTCTCTTTTCTCTCAGGTCACGCATAGGTGTTATGTTCAGTTCCTCTATCCTTACAAATATCTGAGAGTTTTTCTTGGGAGCACATTCCATGGGGCAAATACATGTCGCCAAGGGCCTTCTTATGATACACTTTGACTTTACCCCAATACAGCCACAAATAGCAAGACTGCAAGCTACCACTTGCCAAAACCAAGCCACCAACCCTATAGTTCTTCATATATACTCACACCTGTACTGTGAAAAGGGGGGCAAAGAGATGAATTGATTGAGAGTCTATGCATTTTGAGTTTCGAACTGTTCTATTTCCTTTAACTCAGCAGTTCATTTAAAAATTTCCTGACCGTCTAAATTGTTGAGTTTTTCAGCAAATCAGGAAAAAAATAGTGTTCCTATAATGTCTGGACTATTATGGCTGTCCTCAAAATTCAAGGGGGGAGAGCCCAGCAGGGGAAGACACAGCTGACCTAAACATTGGCTATAAATCGTCAAAAGCAATTGATGTATTAAACCACCTTATAAGGATCAGGTGCATGTTCCTTGTCCTCCAGGGGCTGATTGTAGTGTTCCTGTAATCACTTCGAAATGCCTTCACACACAGGGTCACATGT
>JAMWET010004087.1:175000-259252 GCA_024036415.1 Prochilodus magdalenae | reverse complement strand
TAAGAACAGACCACATTTTTGCTAATATAAGTAATAGTATCATATATACTTCATAGCTTTATAGACAGGATTGATATTAGTGCTAGCCTTGCCCGATCATAGACCCACTTCTTTCCAACTCCAAAGTTTCAATGTTAGGTTTTATCATGTCAATAAGAATACTTTAAGAGTTTTGAGTTTCTAACTATGCTATTCCTAACTAAAAGTACTAATCTAGACCCGCTTACTGCTTTACTGCGTCTGATACCGCCGTTGAGTATGCATTTATCAGCGACAAACTAACTCCCTCTTTTATCGTACACTTTAAACAATATGATACCTGCCACTGGAATGTCCATTAATCTGATCTGATAGATATTGCCTCGAATGGAGTTTTCATACTAACACAGAATATACATTTCCACTGAATAATCTTGTGCTGCTGTGTCTAGTGTGGTCTTTCATGTTATTCTGGGGGTCGCCTGGAGCTTCAGTTAGTGCATTAATTCGGTGAAATGATCGCGTCTACTAACTGATCATGATATGAATTCAGAAACAGCTGGCAAATTTGTATACCATATATCTTATTGCAATGACAGCCATTATATGGAGTTACTAGCCTGCTCAAAAATCATCTTCACCATACCTGCCGTGAAACTCTTGCTGCAAGTTGCGGCTCTTCAGCATCCAGGCAGGTGATTCTCTCGATAGATAGCATCAATTAATATTGCACATCGATAACATGCTCCCCTATTAGATGAGCTCAAGCACTGTCTACTAGCCTGGGGGCCACAAACCTTCGACTCCTCACAAGAATAAGTATGTTAGAGATAAGATACTAGGCATACTAGCCATCAGAAACACTTCTCCCAGGCATAATGAATGGTTAGAGTGTTGTTATCAGTTGGCTGACAGATGAATCAGTGCCATATACAGTCAAAAAGTATTAGCACACCCCAAGCTAAAATGATCTGCCTGTTGTTATACTTAGACAACTTATCAGGCTTAACAATCTACCAGTTACCATCTGTATGAAATGCCATTTTTTTAAAAAAGTAAATATGTGTGATTATAAAAGACATATACTTATAGACGATTTTATTCACCATATGATAATTAAAGTTTTAGCTATTATGGCAACAAATTTAAAGGTCATAGTTAACCTATTTCAGTTTGTGAATATTCATAATAGCGAAGACATCGCATACAGTAGAATTGACATCCAAAATTGGCTTTATTATAAAAGCTGTGTTTGTTATATCAGCCTAACCACTGCACAATTACAGAAGAAAGGCGTGTTTTTTAGGTGACTGCATATAACCTAATCTTAATAAGGTGAGTGCATCTCTGGTTTTATACAACTGAACGTCTTCACGGTTAGCGGCTTAAAACAAAATGTGTTAATAGTTTTAAGATAAAAAAAGGAGAACCTCCCGCGCGTTTGTCCTATCACTAACTTGACTAGGGTGACTGCTGTTGTATCTTTTTACACATTCCATACAATAAGCCAAATATAGCATATGTGGGCCAGCGGTTTTTATTAGCATCTCCACTACCTTAGGATAGACATCTGCTGGCGATGTCCTAGAGGCTACTACCTTCACATCCTACCAGCATTATCCTTGGCAAAGGGCTGCTGCCTAGCAGCCCACGTGTGGAGCGACAAAATGTTAGCTAAAGGGGATATGCCAAGCGCAAAATAATAAAAGCCTGAATATGAGACTCAGTAAGTTACACAAATAAGTCCGACACACTCAGATGGTTAGTTCAGTGAGTTGCGCTATATCTTGGAGAGTAGCCTACTAAACTAAATGCTGTTAATCTCAACAAGTGGCACAAGAAAATCACATGAGCTCTCTTTTGCGTTTGACGGAAACATAGGCCAGTTTACTTCAAAGCATAGAGCTCTAAAAACTTTTTGGGTCATCTGTGGATGAACTCCAGTAGCCATCAGTTAGCATGTCCCTAAATACTCCACTGCGAATTAGAACCTAGAAAGAAATTACACATGTAAAATGCTGACGCGATAACGAGCTTTATAACCTAATAATTTCAATTCAGTGTCAGTTAAATCATAATTTAAATCAGTTTTTTTATGCCTTCTAACTTACATTTTATATCAACGAAAAACACCCAACCCTATCTTCATCTTTTAAGCATGACTCCTGTCTCCAACAACTTAAACTCAATGAAAAGTCTGAAATGCTGCCCTTAGTGTATTTTATCAAACCCCCTTAGTGATCATCGTAGGTTTAATTAAGTTTAAAAATACCTAATCGAGACAAGCTACTGTTTTATGTACTATATAACAGAGAAAGGGCCTTAGTCCTTTTATGAAATAAGCATAAGCTAGGAGGCTCTCCAGTCCTTATATCAAGAAACTGCACAGCCCCCAAAATATACTAGTAGATAATTCCTAGCATTAATAACCACACTGTCAGTTGTGCTCCTCGTCATCCTCACTCACAATGATAACACCTACGGGAGATAGTAACAAGGTCATAACAATTTATTACAGCTTTAGCGCCATTGAGGAAACACCACAATTAATAATCAATTACATACTACGAAATACCCATCGACTTTGCCGTATATGAACATTTTGTTACTTATGCATTAGAGACTCCGGAACCTTAAAGTACAGAACCTACTGAGCTTCGCCAAGTGCACTATATAAAAAGGGATTTAATCCAAAATGAGCCAGCAGGTCAATTACAGCAATCATCACAGCCAGACTATGACTCCCTGTCCAGTTATCGTGTCTAACTCACATACCATAGTGTACATAGCAAGCTCTAGATATATGCATAGCAAAAAACATGGCTGGCCAATCAACCAGAAACCATGCAAGTCAATGGTAAGATGGATGACCCAAATGCCCTTTAACACCTAATAGCCTAAACCTAGGTAGGGTTTATATCACAACCCAGCTGGCAGCTTGTCAGTACTTTTAACCCACCATGTTGTTAGACAGTACATCGTACTTTATATCCTCCACCCAGATTCAATCAATACTGTCTAAACCTTAATCTACTAGTGTTATAATATGCCACGAAAACTAATTAAACACCACCCACCTCTAAATATCAGCCCACACTCACAACTATGAGATTTCCTTACCCCCATCACGACCACTTTCAGTGCTTGTTGACTAAGCCTTTAAAAGCACTCCACCTACATTGCCTAGCCCGCTCACAGACAACCGAGGACAGTTATGTTTCCTCTGAGCTGTTGACACTGCGACATCGGAGTATCGTTTTTTGGCAGAGTGCCTTACTCCCCAAGCATTTCGAAAGGATACAGCCATTTAAGAAATAACAGCCAGTAAATTTTAGTGCTGACTGTGATTTTGGCCTAACTCGACCTCGTTTACCCTTTCACTCTACTTAGTATTTCTCTGTTGCGATTAGCGTCATGAGCATGTCATGTTCGTAAATTACACCAATAAGCGCTTCCTTGCCCTCATGCCCAGCTATATTCTCATTTTTACAATCTTGGTGCTGCCCCGCAGTGTACACAGAAGATACATTATTAGCAGAGTGCCCGATGTGTTTTTCATCGTTTGTGTACAGCACAGACAGTAAAGCATAGCGCAGACAGTAAAGCACAGCGCAGACAGTAAAGCACAGGACAGACAGTAAAGCACAGTGCAGACAGTAAAGCACAGTACAGACAGTAAAGCATAGCGCAGACAGTAAAGCACAGTGCAGACAGTAAAGTACAGCACAGACAGTAAAGCATAGCACAGACATTTAAAGCACACAGACAGTAAAGCACAGTGAAAAGCACCACAGACAGTTTAAAGCACAGGACAGACAATAAAGAACAGCACAGACAGTAAAGCACAGTACAGACAGTAAAAAAACAGCACAGACAGTAAAGCACAGCACAGACAGTAAAAAAACAGCACAGACAGTAAAGCACAGCACAGACAGTAAAAAAAACAGCACAGACAGTAAAAAAACAGCACAGACAGTAAAGCACAGCACAGACAGTAAAAAAACAGCACAGACAGTAAAGCACAGCGCAGACAATAAAAAACAGCACAGACAGTAAAGCACAGCACAGAGAGTAAAGCACAGTACAGACAGTAAAGCACAGCACAGACAGTAAAGCATAGCGCAGACAGTAAAGCACAGCAGACAGTAAAGCACAGCACAGACAGTAAAGCACAGCACAGACAATGAAGAACAGCAGAGACAGTAAAGCACAGTGCAGACAGTAAAGCACAGCACAGACAGTAAAGCATAGCGCAGACAGTAAAGCACAGCGCAGACAGTAAAGCACAGCACAGACAGTAAAGCACAGCACAGACAGTAAAGCACAGTACAGACAGTAAAGCATAGCGCAGACAGTAAAGCACAGTACAGACAGTAAAGCATAGCACAGACAGTAAAGCACAGCACAGACAGTAAAGCATAGCACAGACAGTAAAGCATAGCGCAGACAGTAAAGCACAGTACAGACAGTAAAGCACAGCAAAAAGCACAGCACAGACAGTAATGCACAGCACAGTAACAGCAAAGCACAGCACAGTAAGCACAGCACAGTAAAAGCACAGCACAGACAGTAAAGCATAGCGCAGACAGTAAAGCACAGCACAGACAGTAAAGCACAGGACAGACAATAAAGAACAGCACAGACAGTAAAGCACAGTACAGATAGTAAAAAAACAGCACAGACAGTAAAGCACAGCACAGACAGTAAAAAAACAGCACAGACAGTAAAGCACAGCACAGACAGTAAAGCACAGTACAGACAGTAAAGCACAGCACAGACAATGAAGAACAGCAGAGACAGTAAAGCACAGTGCAGACAGTAAAGCACAGCACAGACAGTAAAGCACAGTACAGACAGTAAAGCATAGCGCAGACAGTAAAGCACAGTGCAGACAGTAAAGTACAGCACAGACAGTAAAGCATAGCACAGACAGTAAAGCACAGCACAGACAATGAAGAACAGCAGAGACAGTAAAGCACAGTGCAGACAGTAAAGCACAGCACAGACAGTAAAGAAACAGCACAGACAGTAAAGCACGGGACAGACAGTAAAGCACAGAACAGACAATAAAAAACAGCACAGACAGTAAAGCACAGCACAGACAGTAAAGCACAGCACAGACAGTAAAGCACAGCACAGACAATGAAGAACAGCAGAGACAGTAAAGCACAGTGCAGACAGTAAAGCACAGCACAGACAGTAAAGCATAGCGCAGACAGTAAAGCACAGCGCAGACAGTAAAGCACAGGACAGACAGTAAAGCACAGTGCAGACAGTAAAGTACAGCACAGACAGTAAAGCATAGCACAGACAGTAAAGCACAGCGCAGACAGTAAAGCATAGCGCAGACAGTAAAGTACAGTACAGACAGTAAAGCATAGCGCAGACAGTAAAGCATAGCGCAGACAGTAAAGCACAGTACAGACAGTAAAGCACAGCACAGACAATGAAGAACAGCACAGACAGTAAAGCACAGTGCAGACAGTAAAGCACAGCACAGACAGTAAAGCACAGCACAGACAATGAAGAACAGCACAGACAGTAAAGCACAGTGCAGACAGTAAAGCACAGCACAGACAATGAAGAACAGCAGAGACAGTAAAGCACAGTGCAGACAGTAAAGCAGAGCACAGACAGTAAAGCACAGTACAGACAATGAAGAACAGCACAGACAGTAAAGCACAGTACAGACAGTAAAGCACAGTGCAGACAGTAAAGTACAGCACAGACAGTAAAGCATAGCACAGACAGTAAAGCACAGCGCAGACAGTAAAGCACAGCACAGACAGTAATGCACAGCACAGACAGTAAAGCACAGTAAAGTGCAGCACAGACAGTAAAGCACAGCACAGACAATGAAGAACAGCACAGACAGTAAAGCACAGTGCAGACAGTAAAGCACAGCACAGACAGTAAAGCATAGCGCAGACAGTAAAGTACAGCACAGACAGTAAAGCATAGCACAGACAGTAAAGCATAGCGCAGACAGTAAAGCACAGCGCAGACAGTAAAGCACAGTACAGACAGTAAAGCACAGCACAGACAATGAAGAACAGCACAGACAGTAAAGCACAGCACAGACAGTAAAGCACAGCACAGACAATGAAGAACAGCACAGACAGTAAAGCACAGCGCAGACAGTAAAAAAACAGCACAGACAGTAAAGCACGGGACAGACAGTAAAGCACAGCACAGACAGTAAAGCATAGCACAGACAGTAAAGCACAGTAAAGTACAGCACAGGAAGTAAAGCACAGTATAGCACAGCGCAGACACTAAAGCACAGCACAGACGATAAAGTACAGTATAGAGAGTAAAGGCACAGTACAGACAGTAAAGCATAGCACAGACAGTAAAGCACAGCACAGACAATGAAGAACAGCAGAGACAGTAAAGCACAGTGCAGACAGTAAAGCACAGCACAGACAATGAAGAACAGCACAGACAGTAAAGCACAGGACAGACAGTAAAGCACAGTGCAGACAGTAAAGCACAGTACAGACAGTAAAGCATAGCGCAGACAGTAAAGCACAGTGCAGACAGTAAAGTACAGCACAGACAGTAAAGCATAGCACAGACAGTAAAGCATAGCGCAGACAGTAAAGCATAGCGCAGACAGTAAAGCATAGCACAGACAGTAAAGCACAGTGCAGACAGTAAAGTACAGCACAGACAGTAAAGCATAGCACAGACAGTAAAGCACAGCACAGACAATGAAGAACAGCAGAGACAGTAAAGCACAGTGCAGACAGTAAAGCACAGCACAGACAGTAAAGCACAGTGCAGACAGTAAAGCACAGCACAGACAGTAAAGCACAGTACAGACAGTAAAGCACAGTGCAGACAGTAAAGTACAGCACAGACAGTAAAGCATAGCACAGACAGTAAAGCATAGCGCAGACAGTAAAGCACAGCGCAGACAGTAAAGCATAGCGCAGACAGTAAAGCACAGCACAGACAGTAAAGCATAGCGCAGACAGTAAAGCACAGCACAGACAGTAAAGCACAGCACAGACAATGAAGAACAGCACAGACAGTAAAGCACAGCACAGACAGTAAAGCACAGCACAGACAATGAAGAACAGCAGAGACAGTAAAGCACAGTGCAGACAGTAAAGCACAGCACAGACAGTAAAGCATAGCGCAGACAGTAAAGCACAGCGCAGACAGTAAAGCATAGTGCAGACAGTAAAGTACAGTACAGACAGTAAAGCATAGCGCAGACAGTAAAGCACAGTAGAGACAGTAAAGCACAGCACAGAAAATGAAGAACAGCACAGACAGTAAAGCACAGCACAGACAGTAAAGCACAGCACAGACAGTAAAGCACAGCACAGACAGTAAAGCATAGCGCAGACAGTAAAGCACAGACAGTAAAGCACAGCACAGACAGTAAAGCACAGCACAGACAATGAAGAACAGCACAGACAGTAAAGCACAGTGCAGACAGTAAAGCACAGCACAGACAGTAAAGCATAGCACAGACAGTAAAGCATAGCGCAGACAGTAAAGTACAGTACAGACAGTAAAGCATAGCGCAGACAGTAAAGCATAGCGCAGACAGTAAAGCACAGTACAGACAGTAAAGCACAGCACAGACGATGAAGAACAGCACAGACAGTAAAGCACAGCACAGACAGTAAAGCACAGCACAGACAGTAAAGCACAGCGCAGACAGTAAAAAAACAGCACAGACAGTAAAGCACAGCACAGACAGTAAAGCACACAGACAGTAAAGCATAGCGCAGACAGTAAAGCATAGTAAAGCACAGACAGTAAAGCACAGTACAGACAGTAAAGCACAGCACAGACAGTAAAGCACAGTACAGACAGTAAAGCACAGGACAGACAGTAAAGCACAGTACAGACAGTAAAGCACAGAACAGACAATAAAAAACAGCACAGACAGTAAAGCACAGTACAGACAGTAAAGCACAGTACAGACAGTAAAGCATAGCGCAGACAGTAAAGCACAGTACAGACAGTAAAGCATAGCACAGACAGTAAAGCACAGTACAGACAGTAAAGCATAGCACAGACAGTAAAGCATAGCACAGACAGTAAAGCATAGCGCAGACAGTAAAGCACAGCGCAGACAGTAAAGCATAGCACAGACAGTAAAGCACAGTGCAGACAGTAAAGCATAGCGCAGACAGTAAAGCATAGCGCAGACAGTAAAGCACAGCACAGACAGTAAAGCACAGGACAGACAATAAAGAACAGCACAGACAGTAAAGCACAGTACAGATAGTAAAAAAACAGCACAGACAGTAAAGCACAGCACAGACAGTAAAAAAAACAGCACAGACAGTAAAAAACAGCACAGACACTAAAGCACAGCACAGACAGTAAAAAAACAGCACAGACGGTAAAGCACAGCACAGACAGTAAAGCACAGTACAGACAGTAAAGCACAGAACAGACAATAAAAAACAGCACAGACAGTAAAGCACAGCACAGACAGTTAAGCACAGTACAGACAGTAAAGCACAGCACAGACAATGAAGAACAGCAGAGACAGTAAAGCACAGTGCAGACAGTAAAGCACAGCACAGACAGTAAAGCACAGTACAGACAATGAAGAACAGCACAGACAGTAAAGCACAGTACAGACAGTAAAGCACAGGACAGACAGTAAAGAACAGCAGAGACAGTAAAGCACAGTGCAGACAGTAAAGCACAGCACAGACAGTAAAGCACAGGACAGACAGTAAAGCACAGCACAGATACTAAAGCACAGCACAGACAGTAAAAAAACAGCACAGATACTAAAGCACAGCACAGACAGTAAAAAAACAGCACAGACAGTAAAGCACAGCACAGACAGTAAAGCACAGTACAGACAGTAAAGCATAGCGCAGACAGTAAAGCACAGTACAGACAGTAAAGCATAGCGCAGACAGTAAAGCATAGCACAGACAGTAAAGCATAGCGCAGACAGTAAAGCACAGCGCAGACAGTAAAGCATAGCGCAGACAGTAAAGTACAGTACAGACAGTAAAGCATAGCGCAGACAGTAAAGCATAGCGCAGACAGTAAAGTACAGTATAGATAGTACAGCATAGCATCTAGATTCATCATCAATCCAACATTATTCCTATTAGTCAGTCATGAAGAGCAGGTAATGGTGAAGCTCTCACCTGAATGTCTGTTCTCCAACCACACTCCTTTAAGTACAGGGCATATTCCCCCATTATTCTCTTCTCTTCTCTTCTCTTCTCTTCTCTTCTCTTCTCTTCTCTTCTCTTCTCTTCTCTTCTCTTCTCTTCTCTTCTCTTCTCTTGTGCTCTGATTGGCTGAGAAGTAAGTGGATGTGTGTGGCTCTCTGTATTCTGCCTGTATTGTTGACTGTGCTGCCGTCGTGTGATGAGAGTGATGTACTGCAGGTGGGGACACACAGTACATAGAGCACACAGTATAGCAACACATAGAACACACAGTACATAGAGAACACAGTATAGCAGTACATAGAGCACACAGCACATAGAACACACAGTACATAGAGCACACAGTATAGCAGTACATAGAGCACACAGCACATAGAACACACAGTACATAGAGCACACAGTATAGCAGCACATAGAACACACAGTATAGCAGTACATAGAACACACAGTACATGGAGCACACAGCACATAGAAGTTGACAGTCAGACGATTCCACAATCCGGGTGCCACTAGTTTCTCACTGATGTCACATTAAATAACATGTTTGTAAAGATAGTAATCAATCTCAACACTGTTACCTGAACACAATCAACTGTCTGAAACATCTGGAATACTCCATTCGTCATATGTTCAATTTGCTTTTTTATCATATTTTTACTGGAATATTGAAAGATGGAAGTTCAGGCCTAAATGTCCCTCCAGTAAAACAGACAGGAATGAAAAAGTGTTCAGTGCAAAATTGTAAACGTTTATTAAATATAAACAGTATTTACTGTAAAAATCACCATCAAATCAATACAATACTGCTTTTGGTGTAACAGACACACCTAAATCCATTACCTACACTTCAGACTGATAGACCCACCAGCCTGCAACTTTATTCATCACCCCTGAACCAAATTCAAAAACAAAACAAAACAGCAATATTTCAGAGACTTCTGTATCATTTTCATCAATCATTTTCCAGTAGAAATGTTACGCCTGTGCAGAAAGTCTTCACAGCTGTCAGGTTAACAAGAAAGCAGCAATTACAAAAAATAAAGTGCCTCTGGCATTATAAGACATTCATTATTAGTAATTCTCTCAGGCAGCATTGTGCAGTTAATATTCACACTCTGTTGATTAAAGGGGCCACGTGTAAGTTCAGCCCAATATTAATAATGAACTCCTGAACATGCTGAAGATTAACCCGTAAACTCCTTCACCATCACCTTTACCTGTAAACCAGCTATCATCCCTCAGTGGCGTTAATAATATTAATAATAATAAATAAATAACCGCTCTGTCAGAACACTAATCTGTAAAACTGACTGCAGAAGGACCTTTAATCATCTCCAAAATACTGTAAACAAACTTTAAACTTTTTATTGTGTATTGTGGTATAGACTGAGTCTGTTCTACAGCGTCTCATTAGGTCGAGTGTATAACTCTAAGCTCTAAATGTAGGTACTGTGGTATGAACTGAGTCTGTTCTACAGTTTCTCATTAGGTTGAGTGTATAACTCTAAGCTCTAAATGTAGGTACTGTGGTATGAACTGAGTCTGTTCTACAGTTTCTCATTAGGTTGAGTGTATAACTCTAAGCTCTAAATGTAGGTACTGTGGTATAGACTGAGTCTGTTCTAAAGTTTCTTATTAGGTCGAGTGTATAACCTGCTGTGAGTCGTTTAGTGTTCTGTAAAGAGTTTATCCTATGAGTGTTTTGAGGAGTTTGGGTCTGGAGAAAGGCCAGGCATACTCATTTGGGACGGGTCCATTGACGTTACTCTCGCTGAACGAAAAGAGGGGGAACCAAACACGAGCACGGCGGCTGTGCTGGATGGCGTGAGTGCTGGACAGTGTGTGGTAGTACAGGAAAAGCCGGGTGGTGATGTAAAAGGCGATGAAGACGTCAATAGAGTAGTGCTCATGAGCCGCCAGGATAAAGAAAATCCCAAACAGGTTTAGCACCCAGGACAGGGTGTGAACCAGGTGCCATTTACGGGGTGTATCTGCAAGACAGAACACATAGTGCAAATGAACAATCAGCACACCTATTACTGCTCCTCACATATTACTGCTCCTCACCTATTACTGCTCCGGGTCACCTATTTCTCACTGATGTCACCTACTACTGTTTGTAAAGATACTAATCAATCTCAACACTGTTACCTGAACACCTATCAACTGTCCTAACCATATCACTGCTCCTTACCTTCATCACTGCTCAATTTGCTATTACTGCTCATCACTTATAACTGCTCCTTACCTATTATTGCTTCACCTCCTACTGCTCCTTACCTAGTACTGGTTTACACTGTATGAAAAACCTATAACTGCTCCTAACCTATTCTTGCTCCTAACCTATCACTGCTCCTTACTGGCTACTACTCACCACCACTATCAATACAATACTGCTTTTCACCTACTACTGACCTACCTATTACTGCCATTACCTACACTTCAGACTGATCCTTACCTACCATTGCTCCTCACCTTTATTCATCTGCCCTGAACCAAATTCAAAAACAAAACAAAACAGCCTATTTCACTGAGACCTAACCTATATCATGCTGCTCATCAATCACTTTTCCTCAGTAGAACTGCTCCTACACCTGTCACAGAAATTGCTTCACAGCTGTCAGCCTTAACACAGAGCAGCAGCTTCAAAAAATAAAGTACCTCTGGCATTATAAGACATTCATTATTAGTAATTCTCTGCTCAGGCAGCATTGTGCAGTTAACCTATTCACACTCTAACCTACTCCTGCTCCTGTAAGTTCAGCCCAATATTGCTAATGAACTCCTGAACATGCTGAAGATTAACCCGTAACTCCTTCCTCACCTTATACCTGTAAACCAGCCTTCATCCCTCAGTGGCTATTAATAATATTCATAATAATAAATAAATAACTGCTACTGTCAGAACCTACTAATCTGTAAAACTGACTGCAGAAGGACCTCACCTAATCATGCTCCTAAAACTACTGCTAAACAAACTCTTGCTCCTTTTTATTGTGTCCTTACTTATAGACTGAGTCTGTCTCAGCGTACTCATTAGGTCCTCACTGTATAACTAAGCTCTTAATGTATTATGTGCTATGACCTGAGTCTGTTCTACTGTTCCTTTATTAGTGTTTACACTGTAAGCTCTACCTATAACTGCTGTGGTATGAACTGAGTCTGTGCTCCTACAGTTTCTCATTCCTCACTGGCTGTATAACTCTAACCTCTAAATGCTCCTGTGGTTATCACTGAGTCTCACCTAAAGTTTCTTACTGCTCAAGTGTATAACTGCTGAGTCGTTTAGTGTTCTGCTAAAGAGTTACCTATGAGTGTTTTGAGGAGTTTGGGTCTTAACCTAACTGGCTCAGGCATACTCATTTGGGACGGGTCCATTGACGTTACTCTCGCTGAACGAAAAGAGGGGGAACCAAACACGAGCACGGCGGCTGTGCTGGATGGCGTGAGTGCTGGACAGTGTGTGGTAGTACAGGAAAAGCCGGGTGGTGATGTAAAAGGCGATGAAGACGTCAATAGAGTAGTGCTCATGAGCCGCCAGGATAAAGAAAATCCCAAACAGGTTTAGCACCCAGGACAGGGTGTGAACCAGGTGCCATTTACAGGGTGTATCTGCAAGACAGAACACATAGTGCAAATGAACAATCAGCACACCTATTACTGCTCCTCACATATTACTGCTCCTCACCTATTACTGCTCCTCACCTACTACTGCTCCTTACTTATCACTGCTCCTCACCTACTACTGCTCCTAAACAATTAATGCTTCTTACTACTCACTGCTCCTAACCTATTACTGCTCCTTACTTATCACTGCTCCTCACCTACTACTGCTCCTCACTTATAACTGCTCCTTACCTATTATTGCTCCTCACCTCCTACTGCTCCTTACCTATTACTGGTTTACACTGTACTCCTCACCTATAACTGCTCCTAACCTATTCTTGCTCCTAACCTATCACTGCTCCTCACTGGCTACTGCTCCTCACCTACTATTGCTCCTTACTTATCACTGTTCCTCACCTACTACTGCTCCTAACCTATTACTGCTCCTAACCTATTACTGCTCCTAACCTACTACTGCTCCTAACCTACTATTGCTCTTAACCTATTACTGCTCCTCACTTATAACTGCTCCTTACCTATTATTGCTCCTCACCTCCTACTGCTCCTTACCTATTACTGGTTTACACTCCTCACCTATAACTGCTCCTAACCTATTCTTGCTCCTAACCTATCACTGCTCCTCACTGGCTACTGCTCCTCACCTACTATTGCTCCTAGCCTACTACTGCTCCTCACAGATTACAGCTTCTACACTACTACTGTTCCTCACCTACTACTGCTCCTAACCTATTACTGCTCCTAGCCTATTACTGCTCCTAACCTACTACTGCTAACCTACTCCTGCTCCTAACCTATTACTGCTTCTAACCTACTATTGCTCTTAACCTATTACTGCTCCTCACTTATAACTGCTCCTTACCTATTATTGCTCCTCACCTCCTACTGCTCCTTACCTATTACTGGTTTACACTGTGCTCCTCACCTATAACTGCTCCTAACCTATTACTGCTCCTAACCTATCGCTGCTCCTCACCTATCACTGCTCCTCACTGGCTACTGCTCCTCACCTACTATTGCTCCTTACTTATCACTGTTCCTCACCTACTACTGCTCCTAACATACTACTGCTAACCTATTCTTGCTCCTAACCTATTACTGCTCCTCACTTATAACTGCTCCTCACTGGCTACTGCTCCTCACCTACTATTGCTCCTAGCCTACTACTGCTCCTAACCTATTACTGCTCCTAACCTACTACTGCTTCTAACCTATTACTGCTCCTCACAGACTACAGCTTCTAAACTACTACTGCTCCTAACCTACTACTGCTCTTCCTGTTAAAAAAACAAAACCTTGGAAGTCAACAGTGCAAAACATTAATTCTACCTCCTACTACAGCATGTATCTTTAATATACTTTATTATATTTATGATATACTGTCACTGTCTAAACAAAACCTCATATTCTAATTTTTATATTCTATTTATTACAGAATTTATCATTCATAATGAATGAACTTATACAAATGATCCAGAATTTCTATCATAATAATAATAAAAGGTTTTAGTATGTAATAGTTTCTCACATTCAGTGATGAAGAAGTTGAGCATGGTCAGAACCACCGTGTGTCCACTGAACATGTAATCCCCACAGGTGTGTACTCCGGTTAAAGACATTCCCAAACCTGACCAGATCTGTAATGCTCGATGGAGCTTCCCCCACATATCACCATATGTCTATAACACGCACATACACAATAATTTATGAGTAAACAGTACAATATAAAATACACTCAAAGGCAGCGTGTACACTGATGGCAGAAAACTGGACTGTGTAATGCAGTATGTGTGATGTGTGACTCTTTCTGAGCAGGTAGCAGTGGAGCAAGTAAGTTGTAATGGCACATAAAGTACATGAAGAACAGTGGAACAGTTTGGTATATAGCCTAGTGAAAAACTCTGCACAGATAAGGGGCTACAAGCCAGCAGTAGACTCTGCATTAATGAGAAAGGAAAACCACCCCACCCACATCCAGTGAGAACAGCTCAGGATTACACCCATTATCAAAACAATAGCTGCACAAACAGCCTCACCCAGAAGATATACACAGAAAGGAATGAAACTTGGTGTGTAGGTTTGACATCATGAGGCATACTAATGATTCAATTTTCACACTCGGCTGCACATGAGACGCATCTCTGTACCTGACTGACCCAACAGCCACGCTTACAGACATCCAGCGAGCAGTGATATCCTCCATGAGTCATCCTATTAATGCAGCACCATTTGCAGACGGCTGCACCACGCAGGACTACAGGCACACAGACCGTTACAATGACTGTCCTTAACACCACGTCCCCGTAACCAAAGACTGCCATGGTGTCATGCCAGACTGTCATGGAGTGACTCAGAATGGCAGCCGGTCATTGTGATGAGTGGAGACGAGCAACAAATCTGGCACCATGGTCAGCACCAAGATGAACGGTTTGTTGTCATGGGTCATATGTCTAGAAGGCCTGGTGTAACTCCACCTCCACCCCTACCGCACCATCTGCAGGAACTGTGTGAGGATATTCAAGCTGCATGAGATGGACTGACACAGCACATCATTAGGAACCTCTACAAGCCAATGTTTACATGTCTGACGCCGTCTCATGTCAAAACAAATGCACTAGTCAAGTCAAGTAGCACAAACAAACCTCCCTATGAACCTCTGTTTAGTGCTGTCATCATTCTCTTCAGAAAAGGAATTAAATGCCGTTAGGAACAAACTGCTTCGTCATTCACATCATAAATAAAATTTTCATTCGATTTGTTACCCTGTACCCTCCACTGGAAAGACTAAGAAAGACTGAGATGAATGTAGGTTTGATTGATTAGCCAAATCAGCTATTGGCTGATTAACTACAGTAAACACTGGTCTTCTGTTAGGAAAGGACAGGAAATGGTTAAACACTTTCACGGCCACACATAAAATCCCTACATACTGTGTTAATGATACTTGTAATATTAAGAGTTTATTTAATTTGTACTATTACAGTTTATTTTATTTGTAATATTCCAGTTTTCCAGAGTAATAAACACCTACTAATCCCAGATAAACAGCTGATAAAAATAATTTTCTCTATCTATAATGTTTACACTGTACAGTATATAGATTCTTCTTTCTGTATTTGCACAAGAAGAAGTACTTTTATCAAGTCCAGCTATGTGTGGGTGGACCTACCTTTCCTGAGCACTGTAGATGATGACCCGGAACAGACAGAGAGGTGACGAACATGGCAACACAGCGCAGCAGGAACACCGTCCCCATCAGACCGCAAAACCTCCGGAACAAGATAGACCTACAAACACACTAACAATGAGCTAATATAACCATATACAGTATATATGTACATACTGTACAACAGCTTTACATACAGAAAAATTATATTTTTTTATTATTATTTAATTATTTATTATTTCAGTAATTGTTTATTTACTTTATAAAGAAAACATTAAATACAACACACTGACTGTGCAAATAATAAGAATTAAGAATATAATGTTGTAAAGAATTTAAACCCATTTAACAGCACAGTACTCTACACATCAGTACATGATCCAGAGTTTTATATCTACGAGGGGAAAAGTATGTGACCCTGTTTTTCAGTGTCTGGTGTGATTTTCTCATGCAGCAGCAAATGCAGCTAAACGTTCCCGGTAACTGTTGATCCGTCCTGCACATCAGCTTGGAGGAATTTTATCCAGCCCTAACTCTGGGATGTTGGTGGGATTCCTCCTATGAGCTGCTCACTTCAGGTCCCTCCACAACATTGCTATTGGATTAGGGTCAGGAACTTTGACTTTCCAGTTCATTCCAGAACATATCCATAACTTTATTCTTCTTCAACTGTTCTTTGGTAGAGCCCCTTGTGTAATTGTATACTAAACATCTGTAAGCATTTAGCTGCACTGTACACTTTATATACCTATACTGTTTACAACCACATACTTCTCATACTGCTCTTACTCCTTGCACATGTCCTGTACACGTACTGTACTGTTTGCTCACATTGTTTTTGTCTATTTGTCTTTGCACTACACTATTTATATATACACATATATTCTTTTACTGCACTGGAGAAGGAGCCTGACTGTGTTTCGTTATACTGTACAACCCTGTATCTGTTTAATGGAAATAAAGTTGAATTGAATTAATTAAATTAAGAGTCTGGGCTAACCAAAGTCCTGACCTGAATCCCACTGAGATGCTGTGGTGAGACCCTAAACAGGCAGGTCATGCTGGAAACCCCCCTGATGTAGCTGAATTAAAACTATTCTGCAAAGACACACCAGCATTCCTCCACAGTGATGCAGAAGTGTGGCACAACCAGCTATTAGGTGTTTGTGAAGGTGTACATGTGTTTGTGTAGGTGTACCTGTATTTGTGTAGGTGTCCCTGCATTTGTGAAAGTGTACCTGTGTTTGTGTAGGTGTACATGTGTTTGTGTAGGTGTACATGTGTTTTTGTAGGTGTACCTGTATTGTTTAGGTGTACATGTTTTTGTGTAGGTGTACTTGTATTTGTGTAGGTGTACTTGTATTTGTGTAGGCGTACATGTATTTGTGTAGGTGTACATGTGTTAGTGTAGGTGTCCCTGTATTTGTGTAAGGGTACCTGTATTTGTCTAGGCGTCCCTGTATTTGTGTAGGTGTACATGTGTTAGTGTAGGTGTCGTTGTATTTGTGTAAGGGTACCTGTATTTGTGTAGGTGTACCTGTATTTGTGTAGGTTTACTTGTATTTGTGTAGGCGTACCTGTATTTGTGTAGGTGTACATGTGTTAGTGTAAGTGTCGTTGTATTTGTGTAGGCGTACCTGTATTTGTGAAGGTGTACATGTGTTAATGTAGGTGTCGTTGTATTTGTGTAAGGGTACCTGTATTTGTGTATGTGTACCTGTATTTGTGTTGGTTTACTTGTATTTGTGTAGGCGTACCTGTATTTGTGTAGGTGTACATGTGTTAGTATGAGTGTCGTTGTATTTGTGTAGGCGTACCTGTATTTGTGTAGGTGTACATGTGTTAGTGTGAGTGTCGTTGTATTTGTGTAGGTGTACATGTGTTTTTGTAGGTGTACCTGTATTTGTGCAGGTGTCCCTGTATTAGTGTAGGTGTCCCTGTATTTGTGTAGGTGTACCTGTGTTTGTGCATGTGTACCTGTGTTTGTGCAGTAGCAGTGTTAGCAGCAGGATGCAGCCCAGGACCACTGCACAACCCTCAGCCATGGCAAAGGCCCAGGGAATTCTGGGTACGCTGCAATACAGACAAAGAGATCAAGGAATTCATGACAGAATTAGCTGTAATCTTTTACAGAACCATTTTCTATTGAGAGCTGATTGGTTAGTTTTACTGCTACTGAGAGCTGATTGGTTAGTGTCACTGCTACTGAGAGCTGATTGGTTAGTGTCACTGCTACTGAGAGCTGATTGGTTAGTGTTACTGCTACTGAGAACTGATTGTTCTGCACTGACCTATCAAGGAATATGTCCGGTAAGGGTGGGTAAGTGTGTATGTCCGGCACTTTCTCGTGCACCAGCACCATGATAAAGGATGTGATTCCGAACACCAGTGTCACGTAAACAGTGATCAGCGCCGTCTTCCAGCACTCTGGATCCAGTTGGCTGCGCCGCTTACACTTCCCGTTAGAATAACCATTGCAAAGATCTTTCCTGACAGGGTGGCCTGTCATGTCAACCCCATTACAGCCACCACCATTACATAACCAGTGTTCAGGTGACAGAGAGAAGCCGTTGGGGCAATGTTGTCTCTGCAGTCTACGCAGGCTGAGCGTGAGCCGCTTGATATCCCCCAAAAGGGGGAGCTGTAGTGGAGGAGACCGTAGGTCGTTTTCAGTTAAACTCAGCAGTCCGGCTCCGTCCAGACGGTGTTTCACACACAGGAGATCCACATAGTGACCAAAGCCCTGGTCCTTCAGCCAGAGAGAAACCTGCTCAGTGCTCCACAGCTCAGCTCCAACCCACTCCACCATTCCTGAGAGCATGAGAGAAAGTGTTAGTAACTTGTTTTGATGTAGTGTGTCTGTACTGTGTTTAATTGTGTTTAATGTGCTGGTGTTGTGTGTAGTTGTGTGTCTGTACTGTGTTTAGTTGTGTTAAATGAGGTGCTGTGTGTATGTACTGTGTTAGGTTGTGTTTAATGAGGTGTTGTGTGTATGTACTGTGTGTAGATGTGTTTAATGAGGTGTTGTGTGTATGTAGTGTGTGTAGTTGTGTTTAATGTGCTGGTGTTGTGTGTATGTACTGTGTGCCTGTGTTTAATGTGCTGGTGTTGTGTGTCTGTACTGTGTGTAGCTGTGTTGAATATGCTGGGGTTGTGTGCCTGTACTGTGTGTAATTGTGGTAGATGTGGTGTTGTGTGTCTGTACTGTGTGTAGGTGTGTTTAATGTTTTCGTGTTTAAGTTGTGTATCTGTTGTGCTGTAGTGTTTTGTCATATTGAGGGATGGCAGTAAGACCACTTGACTCAGCGTGTTGTGTGTTTAAGCCTGTCTGTGTTGTCACTGACTGAATGGCTGTGATTGTATCAGTTGTAGAGGTTATAATCAGAATGACTGATAACTTGAGGCTGATACTGACTCGATTGGGGGGGTGGTTGGGGGGGTGGTATGTGGTGGTGGGGGGTGGTCTGCTAACAGTTCAAATATTTACTGCAGCTCTCAGAGCAAAGAGCACTCACACACACACACACACACACACACACAGATTACAGTGTTCAGACTGAGCTCAGCTGTGTGTGTGTGTGTGTGTGTGTAACAGGCCACGGGTTCTTCACATTCATAACACTGATTGAGAAACACTGACTAAACACAGACACACAGAGAGACAAGAAGAGATAAACAAGGGGGAAAGAGACAATGATAGAGGGATATCTCTCCCTCTCTCTCTCTTTCTATATATATATATATATATATATATATATATATATATATATATATATATATATATATATATATATATATATATATGTATAGAGAGAGAGAGAGAGAGAGAGAGGGAGGGAGAGTAACAGAGCGAGTAGGAGAGAGAAATAAAGAGAGAGGGTCTTAGAAAAAGAGAGAGTGATAGAGAGACTGATAGAGATTGAGAAAGACAGCGTAACATTCGGTGTAAATCACAGCGCGAGACTCTTACACTATTAACACAGTTATTATACTATTAAATCATTAAATGATTAATCTTACCGCCTCTCTCTCTCTCTCTCTCTCTCTCTCTCTCTCTCTCTCTCTCGAGCGCTCCTTCTCTCCCGTCACTCTCACGATTGTGAGGCACTGCCACGCGGACGGCAGCATGTAAACAGGAAGTGCGTCACACCCACACTCACACAGTGGGTGGGGTTATTCACTCCCACTTAATTCATGTTCCTTCTATTAGAGTGTATTTATTATTATTAATAATAATAATAATAATAATAATTTTGCAAGATTTATTGATATTTTTAAATACATTTAATATATATATATTTTTAGTTTATTCAGTGGGCTTTATTACTCAGCTGACGTGATCCCTAGTCTGATTTCAGCTCTGTCCTGAAAAGGCTGAAGTCGATTCCTATTCACCAGCTTTTTATTCCAGTGTTCCATTCCACCTTAAATACTGTAACTTGTACAGGTACCAGAATGTAACTGCAGCACCAATTAAGGTGGAACAAAACAAGCTGGAGAGAAGGAACTTCAACTCCCACATCTATAACATTATTCCAGAGATCTTAATCCGGAGTCTACACGTCACTCAGGGCAGTTTCCCAAACTCTTGGTCAACATGGAACAGCTTTGCTCATCATTTGAGCCTGAAGAGACTAAGGAGAGGAGCAGCTTCACATTTATTAGCATCACATCACTAACAGCAGTATGTAAGTAGCTGCCATGCTTTATGAGTGTATACCGTGTTTGCCGGTTGAAGCAAATCACCTTAAACTGAGAGTTCCATAGTGAACTTTAATCTACTGTGTGTTAATGTCCGGATAAAAAGCCAGTAGCTAGTATAGGTAGCATTAGCTATTAGCATTAGCTCCAAGTAACTTGCATAGCTAATAAAAACGTATGAGGTTATTTACACAGAGGCTCATTTTATTTAGTCTATTTCCACATAGTGCTTCTGTGTGATCATAACGACATCTCACTGTAAACCAGCCAGTTAGGGTAAAGCATATCTAAATATTTACTAAACTGACTGCATTAATAAACCCAGAAGATTACACTGAAACAAAACAACAGCATACAATCACAGTGTACACTAAACAACCCAACACTGGACACTAACACTGTAACTCAACACCATAACCCAACACTAGACACTAACACTGTAACTCAACACTATAACCCAACACTGGACACTCACACTGTAACTCAACACCATAACCCAACACTGGACACTCACACTGTAACTGCACACTATTAGCCAACACTGGACACTCACACTGTAACTGAACACTATAATCCAACACTGGGCACTCACACTGTAACCCAACACTATAATTGAACACTGTACATTTGCAGTATAAATTAACATAATTATCCAACATTGTACACTCACACTATAACTCAACTCTGTAATCCAACACTGGACACTCACACTGTAACTGAACACTATAATCCAACACTGTGCACTTAAACTATAACTTAACACTACAACCCTACACTGTAACTGAACACTATAAAAATTTTACACTTACGTTATGACTGAAGAGTATAACCCAACACTGTACAGTCACACAATAACTCAACACAATAACCCAACACTGTACACATACACTATAACTTTACAGTACTACCTAGCACTGTACATATACACTAGAATTCAACACTATAACCCAACAAAATGTAGACTTGCACTGCAACTCAACAATATCACCCAACATTATACACTTACACTTTGACTCAACAGTGTAACCCAACACAGTACACATACACTATAACTTCACACCGCTACCCACAGTGTATATCTATATAACTCAACACTATAACCCAACATTGTACACTTGAAGTATAACTCGACACAATAACTCAACACTGTACACGTATGCTGTATGGACTGAAAGACAGCCTGAAGGTTTTCGGTGACAGAAGGTCAGCTGAAGCTGTATTGTACCTGACACTGCTGTGAGATGCAGGTGAACAGCTGCTCAGTAATGACTCTGTAGAGCTCATCATGCATAAGGCTGGAACTGAGGGGGTTAATCTTGCACATTAATGTTCTTAATCTAGTCCTGTTCTGTTCTGTTTTCTGAGGCTGGAATGTCATGTCTGATTTGCTAACCCGAGTCCTGGTCTCTGCTATTGAGCTTCACTCCCAAGGTGACGAAATTTCATCCAGCTGTGTCCAGCTGTGTTAACTGGAGAGCATCCAGCCTGCAGCACCGCCTCACGGCACACACACATACACAGAGATCTTGATTTTCTTGGTTTCTTCTCGTCTTTAAGCTCCAGGCTTTTACTAAACTCACCCTTTCACTCTACAGAACCAGCATGCAGCTTCGGACAGTCACTGCGGTTAGAGTGGTGGACGTTCGGAAAATAAGGAAACCCTCCAAACACTATGTGAGTATATTTTCTCTCCACAACTCCCTGAACAGCATGTTTCAGTCTGTAACCCCTGCTGGACCAGCCGGCACGAACACTCTACCAGAACCAACCTGATGTCCAGATCTGAGGCTCCGTATCTGCTTTATTCTCTAGAACACAGAACCCATTCTACCCTCAGCACCATTTTTAAAACACTAGCTAGCCAATTTAACATTATAGCCAACACAGCTACACTGTTATATATCACAGCTGATGTTTTGTCAACATTACAGTAAAAACAGAGCCAGCAACAATATGTAATACTACTCAAGCAAGTCAAACCACTTCTTGAGAGTGACCTATCTATCTTGAGTGTATAACTGGAAGCTCTAAATGTAGGTACTGTGGTATAGACTGAGTCTGTTCTACAGTTTCTCATTAGGTTGGGTATACACAGGCAGCGTTACTGACCTCACCCTGAAGATGTAATATAATACTGTTATTAATGAAGGTGTAGATCTACACCCTTAACAGAATGTCATGCTCTCAGTAGAACAGACTGACCTGATCTGCAGGTTCAGTGAAATTTGTTGTTCTGCTCCTAGTCTGTTGTGCAGTCAGTTCTGAGAAACAGTGATCTCTCTCTGTGGAGACAAAGCTCTGTGGAGCTTCTGCATTTTATTGTACTTCAGTCCAGTGTGGTTGTTTTCAGGTGCTTTCAGGGTTTGGAAAATGTGGAATTTGTTCCTAAGTCTTCTCCTTGGTTCTGCTGCTTTGTCACCCGTGGTTAGTCCATAGTCCTGTTTTGTATCATCGTCCATCTTCTGTATCTACACGCCCAGTTCCAGGAAAGTTGAGAGAGTGTGTGAGATGTTAACAAGCACAGGAGGCATTGATTAGCTTATTGTGTTTGGCATGTTTTAAATTAATATTAATATTTATGGATTATATTTTAATAATAATATTATATATTATTATATTTATGAACTATTGTTTTTATGAATATTAGCTCATTCCAAAGTTATGCTGCAACATGCTTCAAAACAGTTGGCATGTTTCTGCTGCGTTACATCATCTGCAACCAGAGTTAATAATCGTTTAGGGACTGGAGACGCGGGTCCAGATTAAATAGAGTACCTGTTTATTGTTCTACTGTTATACAGTCTTCAGCTGTGGGAACATTCAGGACCTTCAGAGTTGCATTCTGAGCTTATTGAGACACACATGTTGAGTGTGAGACAATTTTGGACTTTGAGCGGGTCAGTCCAGCACCTACACTGTCTGATTTTATGGCAGTGGTGCTGAAACAGTTGAAACAGAGCTCTCGCAAAATAAAATACCCCCCCCCGCCAAAATAATACCCCCCACACTAATAGCCCCCCCAAAATAATAACCTCCACACTTATAGCCCCCCCCATAAAATACCCACCACACTAATAGTGCCCTCAAAATAATACCCCCACACTAATACTTGTTTCGTTATGCCCAGATATGACTGCATCACCTGTTTATGGTGTTTTACAGTGTTTCTGGTCTTTAATTCTTCCTATCCTGACTATTTTGAGGATGTGTGGCAGAATCTAATTTTAGAACCAGCTTATGCAGATATTTGTGTTTTTGTTGTTGTTTACCTGTGTAGGTGTTTGCATTGCTGCTGTTGGCCTGTGCCGATGTTTGCATTGTTGTTGTTTACCTATGCTGGTGTTTGCATGGTTGTTGTTAACCTGTGCAGTTGTTTGCATTGTTGTTGTTTACCTGTGCACGTGTTTGTATTGTTGTTGTTTACCTATGCAGGTGTTCATTATCTCAGTCTCCTACTCTGACTCCAGCTCACAGCTGCTCTACAGGAGATACAGTCACTTCTTTAACCTCCAGGTACACACCGTGTGTGGAGCATTTGTGTAGTGTGTATAAAGTGTTTGTAGTGTGTAGTATGTAATGTGTGTAAGGAGTTTGTGTGTAGTTTGTTGTGTGTGTGTGTGTGTAGTGTGTATAGGTAGTGTGTTTGTGTCTGTGTAGTGCATAAAGTGTGTGTAGTGCTTATAGCTGTCATGTTTATAGTGTGTTTAGTGTTTGTGTGTAGTGTTTGTTGTTTGTTTGTGTTTAATGTGTGTGTGTTGTGTGTGTAGTGAATTGTTTATGGTAGTATGTAGATGTGGGTGTATAAAGTGTGGGTACTGTATTTGTGTATGTGTGTAGCATGTGTGTAGAGTGTAGTAAGTAGTGTGTGTAGTGAGTAGTGTCTGTGTCTAGAGTATTTGTGTGTAGTGTCTATGTGTGTAGTTTGTGTAGTGCATGGTAGTATGTAGGTGTGTAGTGTGTATGTACTGTATATATGCAGGGTTTCTAGTGAATTGTGTGTGTGTAGTGTATTAGTGTGTGTGTGTGTAATGTGTAGTGTGTATGTACATAAAGTATTTGTGTGTAGTATTTGTAGTGTACAAACTGGATTCCAAAAAAGTTGGGACACTAAACAAATTGTGAATAAAAACTGAATGCAATGATGTGGAGGTGCCAACATCTAATATCTTATTCAGAATAGAACACAAATCACAGATCAAAAGTTTAAACTGAGAGAATGTATCATTTTAAGGGAAAAATATGTTGTTTCAAAATTTCATGGCGTCAACAAATTTGAAAAAGTTGGGACAAGTAGCAATAAGTGGATGGAAAATGGAAATTGAGCATATAACGAACAGCTGGAAGACCAATTAACACTAATTAGGTCAATTGACAACATGATTGGGTATAAAAAGAGCTTCTCAGAGTGTCAGTGTCTCTCTGAAGCCAAGATGGTAAGAGGATCACCGATTCCACCATTGTTGCGCAGAAAGATAGTGCAGCAATACCAGAATGGTGTTACCCAGCGTAAAATAGCAAATACCTTTAAGTTATCATCATCAACCGTGCATAACATCATCAAAAGCTTCAGACAATCTGAAACAATCGCTGTGCGTAAGGGTCAAGACCGTGAAACTCTACTGGATGCTCGTGATCTCCGGGCCCTTAAACGTCACTGCACCTCAAACAGGAATGCCACTGTCACGGAAATAACAGAATGGGCTCAGGAATACTTCCAGAAAGCATTGTCAGTGAACACAATCCACAGTGCCATCCGCCGTTGCCAGCTGAAACTCTACAGTGCAAAAAGAAAGCCATTTCTAAGCAAGCTCCACAAGCTCAGACGTTTGCACAGGGCCAGTGGTCTTTTAAAATGGAGTGTGGCTAAATGGAAGACTGTTCTGTGCTCAGATAAGTCACGATTTGAAGTTCTTTATGGAACACTGGGACGCCATGTCATCCGGACCAGAGAGGACAAGGATAACCCAAGTTGTTATCAACGCTCCGTTCAGAAGCCTGCATCACTGATGGTATGGGGTTGCATGAGTGCTTGTGGCATGGGCAGCTTGCATGTCTGGAAAGGCACCATTAATGCAGAGAACTATGTTCAGGTTCTAGAACAACATATGCTCCCATCTAGACGTCATCTCTTTCAGGGAAGACCCTGCATTTTTCAACAAGATAATGCCAGACCACATTCTGCAGCAATCACAACATCATGGCTACGTAGGAGAAGGATCCGGGTACTGAAATGGCCAGCCTGCAGTCCAGATCTTTCACCTATAGAGAACATTTGGCGCATCATAAAGAGGAAGGTGCGACAAAGAAGGCCCAAGATGATTGAACAGTTAGAGGCCTGTATTAGACATGAATGGGAGAGCATTCCTATTTCTAAACTTGAGAAACTGGTCTCCTCTGTCCCCAGACGTCTGTTGAGTGTTGTAAGAAGAATGGGGGATGCCACACAGTGGTAAAAATGGCCTTGTCCCAACTTTTTCAGATTTGTTGATGTCATGAAATTTTGAAACAACATATTTTTCTCTTAAAATGATACATTCTCTCAGTTTAAATATTAGATGTTGGCACCTCCACATCATTGCATTCAGTTTTTATTCACAATTTGTTTAGTGTCCCAACTTTTTTGGAATCCGGTTTGTATATATTGTAAGTGTATAGTGTGTAGTATTTGTAGTTAGTAGTGTTGATGTATGTAGTGCCTTTGTGTGTGAGCAATGTGTATGTGTGTAGTGTTTGTAGGGGGTAGTGTCTATGTGTCTATAGAATTTGTATGTGGTGTTTGTAATGTACCGTATATATTGTATGTGTATAGTGTGTAAGGTATTTGTAGTTAGTAGTGTTGATGCATGTAGTCTCTGTGTGTGTAATATGTGTGTAGGGTATTTGTGTGTGTAATGTGTATGTAATGTTTGTAGTGTGTAATGCTTATGTCTGTAGTGTATTTGTGTGTAATTTGTATTTGTAGTTAGTAGTGTTGATGTGTGTAGTGTGTTTGTGTGTGTAATGTGTATGTGTGAAGTGTTTGTAGTGAGTAATGTGTATGTGTGTTGTAAATTTGTGTGTGTAATGTGTATATGTGTAGTGTTTGTAGTGAGTAAAGTGCATGTGTGTTGTGAATTTGTGTGTGTAATGTGTATATGTGTAGTGTTTCTAGTGAGTAATGTGTGTAGTGTAGTGTATTTGTGTGTGTAATGTGTATGTGTGTAGTGTATTTGTAGTTAGTAGTGTTGATGTGTGTAGTGTATTTGTGTGTGTAAAGTGTATGTGTGTACTGTATGTGTGTGTAACGTGTATGTATGTTGTGTATTTGTAGTTAGTAGTGTTGATGTGTGTAGTGTATTTGTGTGTGTAATGTGTATTTGTGTGTGTAAAGTGTATGTGTGTACTGTATGTGTGTGTAACGTGTATGTATGTTGTGTATTTGTAGTTAGTAGTGTTGATGTGTGTAGTGTATTTGTGTGTGTAATGTGTATGTGTGGGTGTAAAGTGTATGTGTGTACTGTATATGTGTGTAATGTGTATGTGTGTAGTGTATTTGTAGTTAGTAGTGTTGATGTGTGTACTGTATGTGTGAGTAATGTGTATGTGTGTAGTGTATTTGTGTGTGTAATGTGTATGTGTGTTTGTAATATGTATGTGTGTAGTGTATTTGTGTGTGTAAAGTGTATGTGTGTAGTGTATGTGTGTGTGTAAAGTGTATGTGTGTACTGTATGTGTGTGTAATGTGTGTGTAGTGCATTTGTAGTTGATATTGTTGATGTATGGTGTATTTGTGTGTGAGCAGTGTGTTTGTGTGCATGTGTAGTGTGTATAGTGTGTATTACTGCAGTGTTTGTTGTGTTACAGATGAAGTTGCTGGATGTGTTTCCAGAGGAGGGGGGGCAAAGAGACCCCAAACTCAGAATTATCCCATTTCTACCAGGTACGTTCTGCACATGTGCCGTTATTGGTATAATCCCATACAGTATCCTGCACGGTATCAGAGACACTGAACATGAATGTGATTTTTTTTACTACTGTGATCTCCAGCCCTGTTACACCACACATACACACAGAGTCCTTTTGTGGGTGAGGCATAAACATACATACACGTCTATGTGTGTCTGTGCCTGTGTTTGTGTGTCTGTGCTTGTGTGTGTGTGTTTCAGGTAAAGTTCTCTTCGGTCGTAGTCAGATCCGAGATGTAGCTGTGAGGAGACTCAGACACCTGGACAATTACTGCCAGGTAACACCACTTCATCTCATTAGGTGGTGCACCCTCTGCTGGATGTGACATCTACATTCATTTCTGCATGGAATTTTAGGTACAGACTGAAGATCACCTAGAACTGAAGCTCAAATGGTTCCAGTGATTAACACTACTGTTATCAGACAGTATATATTTTTCTTCTTTATATTTTTCTACTGATTTTTCCCACTTTCCTATAGCTCGGTTTTAGAAATATTGACACTGTTCCAACTCTGGAATGTTCGATCTGATCAGGAATGGTGTGCTTGTATACCGGGTTTTAATCAGACATACAGTTGTTATAAAATCTTAAGAATGAATGGGGTGGAAAAAACATGCCTATCTATTGGACTACCAAGGTAGATATATATATAATATGACCAGATACAAAAACTAAAAGGCTAATATAAATATATTTTATAGAATGTGTATAGCAGCAAGTTAACATGCATACAGACCTTGTTAAGGTGTATTATGGTATATACAGTGATTATATACAGTCAAGTGTGTGTAATATCTGCAGGTGCTGCAGTTTAAAGCAGAGGGATGTGAGATGGTCCTTGTTTAGCAGGATGATGTTCTGTATAGGGAGCTGTGGAGGTGGCGGCTGGTCCGAGTGTTACCAGTTGCTGTCGGGGCTGTGATTAGTTTAGGTTTCAAGGTTTAGGATTCTGTGATCGTCCTATTTTACCATTCTCACCTGGAAATGCAGGATATGTATTTGAAGGAGGAACAACAGTGTTGGAAGAACTCTCCTTATTACACCCTCACAGTGTACACACAGGTTTACTGTCTATGGAGCCTTTAAACTGCAGTTTGAACACAAACAACCCTAACCCTAACTCTGACTGCTCTACACCACAAAGTCTTGCTTTTTACAGATCTCTCTCTCTCTCTCTCTCTCTCTCTCTCTCTCTCTCTCTCTGTCTCTCTCTCCCCCTCCCTCTCTCTCACTCAGGCTCTGTTAAGGTTGCCTCCTCATATTTCTCAGAGTGAGGAGGTGCTGAGGTTCTTTGAGCCCAAGCCTGAAGATCTCATTGACCCTCTGACACCGTGAGACCAAATAATAATACAATACTATAACCATACTCATTATTATTAATTATGGTTATATTACTGATTCATTATTTATATATTATTAATGTCAGTGTTTACCACTAGATGGCACTGTGTGATGGTGTAATGACTCTGAGTGTGTGTTTGTGTTTCTGCAGGAGCTCCACCAAACACACACCAGGTAACACACGCACACGCACACACACACACATACATACACACTCTCTCTCTCTCTCTCTCTCTCTCTCTCTCTCTGTCTCTCTCTCTCGCTCTCTCTCTCTCTCTCTTTGTCTTATTTAGTCTAATCTGTGCGTATTGGTTAAAGTGTTCTGCACATTAGCAGCCTCTGCTGGTTAACAGGAAAAACAGCAGCTATTAATGAAAGAGGGTTCTCGGTATGATGTGTACCGGAGGGAGCGGAGAACACTGTTATTCAGTCCCTCCAGATTCCTTCTGCAACATAGAGAGTGAAATATCCGAAATTTCCTGCCACTTTTTTTATTTTCTTGTCTCTGCTCCTGGACTCCACTTTCCTGTACCCTGCTATTGCCAGTCATCATTACAGTCACCTGTTGGAATCATCTGTTTTACATCACATCATTATCTGATTCTTTATCTCATTATTGTTTGGAACTTGCCTTTGATTTCCCCTTTTCTTATATTTGACATGATGGTAAAGGAAGTGTGGAGAGCTAATGACCTAATGAACTGATTAATCTTCTTTGGTAGAGGCGCTGCTGATGCTTGATCGACTGTAAGTCAATTTATCCGTATGAATTTGTCTTTAGTCTGTGTTTCCACTGCGCTGTCTAGAACAGTAACAGTAGAACATCTTGCTCTCTGTGTGATGGTAAACTTGGACATCACTGTCAGGAATCTAGTCCAGAGGTTTGTCCGAATGCCTGAAATAAGAGATCTTTTAGGGATAGACTCCTAGTTGTTCTTGATGGACATCGAAGCTTCTTGTGAAGGTAGCCTATCACTCAGGACCAGCCCTCAAACAAGGATAAGGTAGGGTACCTGTTGATGGTTTCCCAGCCAGAAACGTTTGGTTCAAAACGCTCTTAGAACAATTTACATTCTTTCAGAATGGTTCTTCTTAAAGCTTCTAACTCTGTAACCATCCCTGCCCACATACTCCTATGCATCTTTAACATGTCATAGAGGTTAAGCAGTACATCCACCAGCAGCCAGCTTGGAGTCAGCTCACACCTAATTCCTGACCAGTCTCATCTCAGCTGTTTTGTAGTAACCACGCATCTCCAGTAATGTAAGATCATATAGATGCTTAAAACATCTGTTGCTTTAACAAGTTCCACAAAAAGGTATGTTTAGCCATGCTTGTGTCCATTTGGCAGTGGTCATGTTTCTCTGCACTACGGCTACTGCTCAATTCTGTCCTTATCCTCTTAGAGAACATGTTCATAATTTGGACAAAAGGCTCAATTCAGATCTGAATGTTACGCACAGCATTAATGACCCTATTAAGGCAGAAGAACATTTTCTAAGACATCATCGTGCAACACCATCTGCAGCTCTGACATCATCATCACAACATCTTCGGAGCATTATATTGAATGATAAAGTTCTCTCTAGCTGGATTACTTTTACACTAATCTGAATTCAGTAATGAGAGAAGTCCTGAACTTTGAAATGTGAAGAACTAATATAAACTTGTACTGATGTATTCAGTCTCCATCCTGCTGTCTCCTGACTGCTCCAGCTCAGCCATCTGAGCGGTCGGTCTGAACTTCTCTTCCACAGTGGACACATTTTCATCAAACAGAACCATCTGATCTGTTCCACTGACCTACTTCATAGTTTATGTAACACTGCAGCCCACTTACACACAACAGCCCGCTACCACCCCTGAACGGCCCAGCGCTTTACTGCTGTAGGAGGAACCCTGTTAGGCTGCAAGAGATGTTCTCCATACTCAGCAGTTCCTCAGTAACGTGCAGAGTAACGTTAATATGTGGGCTGTTTCTGATTAGCTGAAGGTGTTGGGGGACAGCAGGGTTAACCCCTTACAGCGGCAGCTCAGAGGGAGGAGCTTCAGAACAAACGGTCAATTTAAACACCAAAAAACTCCAGAAAAGTGTATAAGTTACTTTTACAGCAGAAACTACAGCACACTGACGGGATCAGGAGCTCAGGGGTTAACCCCCACACCGGGGTCAGCAGAGAAGAGGAGTAAAGCTCTGTGTGCAGGCGATCTGTTTGGGGGTGCTGACGTGGCAGAAAGGAAATGGGTTCAGTATGAAGAGGGGAAGAAAGAGAGAGAGTGGAAAAAGAGGGGGAGAATGAGGTATGGTGAAAAAGAAGAGTGAGAGAAAGAACACGAGAAAGTGTGTAAAAGGGCAAAAGACTGAAGGAGAAAAAGACACGAGAGGAAATGAACGTGAAAGAAAAAGAGAGACAGTAGAAATGGGGAGAAGGGAGAGAAGAATATGGAGGGAAGAGAGAGTGGAATCAGAGGGGGTAGAGAGAAAGAAGAGAAAGTGGAGAAAGATATACAAGAACAAAAAAGAATGAGTGTGTGGAAGAAGAAGGAGGAGAATGAGAGACTAAAGAAAGCAAGACAAAAAAAAGAGGCAAAAAGAAAGAAAGAGAGTGAGAGAATACGGGATAAACAAAAATGTGATGGAGAGAGAAAAGAGGGCCAGGAGAGCAGATAAGAGAGAGAGAAAGGGTGAGAGAGAAAAAGAGAGAGAGCTGTGTGTGCACTTCATTTTAATGGAGCACATATGTTTTTATTTAGGTCTAGTTAAGGGGCGGAGTCAAGTTTGATTGGCAGCTGCTTTCCCTCTCTCTCTAACTCCCTCTCTCACTCCCTTTCTCAGCCCACCCCCCTTGACTTTTACCGTTTCGTTTATTTTCCAGAGAAGTTTCTGCTTGCATCTGCTTAACTCTCTCTCTCTCTCTCTCTCTCTCTCTGTCACTTGCTTTCTTTCTCTTTCTGCAGCACTCCTTTACACCATACCTTCATTCCTTCATCCCTTACTCTCGCTGCAGTGCAGAAGCTCTCTGTGTTTTTATACTCTGTGTTTTGAATGTGACACAGAGAGCCTTGTTATCTCCTAGGAGTGTGCTGGGTGGACCTAAAGGATCTAATGTCTGAGCAGCTTTAGTTGGACCTCTGTGCTTGAAACTTCTTCCTCTTGACTGTTTTGTTCTGGCTGTAAGGATCTTACCTGGAGGCACTGTGATTGCACCTTTGGGCTTATACTGGCTGTATCTCCATAGGACTCCCTGTGATTGGACCTTTGGAATCAATACATCTTTAGATCATGGATTGACCTGAACTGTGCGCAGATTGGCCGAGGCTGTGCTAGCATCAGCAAATGGCCCAGCGTGGTTCGGGGGGTCGCGGCCGGGGGGGCAGCTGGTTCACAGCCTGTTTTTTCCCATCTTCCTCAGGGGCAGAGAGCAGAGAGGCCATGAGCGGAGACGAGTGTGTGTGTGTGTTTCTGGTGGCAGCAGATTATCAGCGACAGGAGAACACTGAGATCAGCCTCCGAGCAGGACAAAGAGTGGAGGTGATCGAGAAAAATGACACAGGTGAGCACCAACACTTCCCCTGTGCCAAAGTAGAAACACATACCTTATACTTCCACTCGCTGATCACTTTATTAGAAACCTTGTTTTTTGACTAACTTTGAAACAGTGGTTTTTGATAACCTCATTGGCCCTCTCAGTAACCCTTACTGGCCATTGAAGATAAAGATTATTGCGGGCCACTGATAGATACTGAAGGCCAATTAGGATCACTGAGGATTATTGAGGTTGACCAAAGCCCTGGGTGTTACTAGGGGTTATTGACAGCCAATGAAGGTTCCTGAGATCCACTGAAGGTCACTGAACGCCTTAGTCACCCTTGATAGCCCTTAGTGGCCCTCAATAACCCTCAGTGGCACTCGGTAACTGTAGTGGCTTTTGATAACCCTCAGTAGCCCTTGGTAACCCTCAGTGGCTCTCAAGAACCCTCAGTGGTTATCAGTAGTCTTCAGTGGCTGTCAATAGACCTCAGTGGCTCTCAGTAAATTTTAATGGCTCTAGATAACCCTCAGTAGCTCTCGATAACCCACAGTGCCCCTCAGTAAACCCAACAGCTCTCCATAACCCTCAGTGGCTCTTAGAACTCTCAGTGGCAATCAATAAACCATAGGGATTTTTGATAACCCTCAGCGGCTTTTAATAACCCTCTGAACCTCAGTAACACTTAGTGATCCTTAGTGGTGTTCAGTGACCATCAGAGATCTTCAGTGACCCTGCACGGGCATTCAATCCCCCCACTAATCCTAAATCTTTCCCAGTGACCCTTAGTAACCTTTAAAATCATCCAGATACCCTCAATAGTCTTGAGTTGGGAATGTCCGCAGTAATGCTGGGTTCTCTGGGGCTCTGTGGAGAGCAGATTACATGAGGAGAAAAATTATGCAGAGACAGAGTCACGGAAAAATGATGGAGAGAGAGAGAAAAGGAGAGAGAGAGTGTTGTAAATTCCTCAGCAGTTACTTCATCAAGCTTGTATAAATAAGCTGGGATTTAGAATAGAATAGAATAGAATAGAATAGAATAGAATAGAGCGGATCTTTATTGTCCAGTAAAAGCATGAGAGTGGGATGGTCGAGCAGATGGTAAAGCCATCAACAGAGGAATGCTGAGAGTCATTATTACCCCCAATTATTTACCCTCTCTCTCTCTCTCTCTCTCTCTCTCTCTCTCTCTCTCTCTCTGTACCTCATGCTGTGTTTATGTGATGTTGATGTTTAGCATGGTGGATTGTGGGTAAACAGTGTGACGTGTGTGTGTTTGTGTGTCTGTGTCTGTGTGTGTGTGTGTGCATGTGTTGTGCAGTTTCTGACACACTGTTATCTAACACAACATACTGTAGTTTGGTCTATGGTTATAGATGTCAGTGAGCTGTACAGTGTCAGAAACCACATTATCAAGTCTATGATGATTTAAGCATGTAATTAGCACCATACTAATTGATGGGGGGTAAACATCTGTTGCTTGTTAACTACACTGGATTTGTAGCTCCAACACTGTGGAAAACCTCAGAAGAAGAAAATTTTATTTTGTCTAAATGATATGATATGACATATTGCTTATTCTGTTCTGTAGGTTGGTGGTTTGTGAGTACTGCAGAAGAACAAGGCTGGGTTCCATCCACATACCTAATTTCTCCAACAGAACAGCAAGACAATCGCAGAACATCTAAAGAAGATAGTAAGAAGCACTACCATACCAGCAGAAAGTCAATCTCCTAACCAGCATAATAATCAACCTCCTAACCAGCAGAATAATTAACCTCCTAACCACAAGAATAATCAGCCACGTAACCAGCAGAATAATCAACCACGTAACCAGCAAAATAACCAACCTCCTAACCAGCAGAACAATCAACCTCCTAACCAGCAGAATAATCAACCACCTAACCACAAGAATAATCAGCCTCCTAACCAGCAGAATAATCAACCTACTAACCAGCAGATTAATCAACCACCTAACCAGCAGATTAATCAATCTCCTAACCAGCAAATTAATCAACCACCTAACCAGCAGAATAATCAGCCACCTAATAAAATCCACCAAGCATCTTAACAATCATCAGAATCCCCTAATCCAGCAGAATAATTCAACCTCCTAACCAACCTAACAGAAGAATAACCAGCAAATAATCCTCCTACTAACCAGCAGAATATCAACCTCCTAACCAGAGAATACTATACATCCTCAATCAACCAGCAGATAACCAGCAGAATAATCAACCAGCAGAATAATCCCAGCCAACCTCCTAACCAGCAGAATAATCATCCTTACAACCTAAATCGCCTACCAGCAGATTAATCAACCGCCCATCAAGAGGAATAATCAACCTCCTAAGAATAATCACTCAACCAGCAGAATAACATCAAACCAACCAAAACGCCTAACTAAACCAGCAGACAGAATACAAAATAACCAGCAGAATAATCAACGCCTACCAGCAGATAATCCTAACCAGCAGAGAATAATCAACCTCCTAAACCAGCCTAACCAATAATCAATCAACCTCAACCCAGCAGAATAATCAACCTCCTAACCAGCAGAATAATAATACCCTCCTAACCAGCAGAATAATCAACCTCCTAATACAGATATCAGCAGAAATAATCAACCGCCTAACCAGCAGAATAATCATCAACCTCCTAACCAGCAGAATAATCAACCTCCTAATCCAGCACTACTAACCAGCAGAATAAATCATTACCTACCCAGCAGAATAATCAACCAGCAGAATATCCTAACCAGCAGAAATCAACCTCTAACCAGCGAACAATCAACCTTACCAGATAATCAACATCCTAACCAGCAGAAAAATCAACATCCTAACCAGCAGAATAATCAACCTCCTAACCAGCAGAATAATCAACATCTTAACCAGCAGAATAATCAACCACGTAACCAGCAGAATAATCAACCTCCTAACCAGCAGAACAATCAACCTCCTAACCAGCAGAATAATCAACCGCCTAACCACCAGAATAATCAGCCTCCTAACCAGCAGAATAATATACCGCCTAACCAGCAGAATAATCAATGTACTAACCAGCAGATTAGTCAACCGCCTAACTGGCAAAATAATCAACCACCTAACCAGCAGATTAACCAACCGCCTAACCACCAGAATAATCAACCTCCTAACCAGCAGAATAATCAAACGCCTAACCAGCAGAATAATCAACCTCCTTACCAGCAGAATAATCAAACGCCTAACCAGCAGAATAATCAAACGCCTAACCAGCAGAATAATCAACCTCCTAACCAGCAGAATAATCAACCTCCTAACCAGCAGAATAATCAATCTCCTAACCAGCAGATTAATCAAACGCCTAACCAGCAGAATAATCAACCTCCTAACCAGCAGAATAATCAACCTCCTAACCAGCAGAATAATCAACCTCCTAACCAGCAGAATAATATACCGCCTAACCAGCAGAATAATCAACCTCCTAACCAGCAGAATAATCAACCTCCTAACCAGCAGAATAATCAACCTACTAACCAGCAGAATAATCAACCTCCTAACCAGCAGAATAATCAACCTCCTAACCAGCAGAATAATCAACCTCCTAACCAGCAGAATAATCAACCTCCTAACCAGCAGAATAATCAACCTCCTAACCAGCAGAATAATCAACCTCCTAACCAGCAGAATAATCAACCTCCTAACCAGCAGAATAATATACCTACTAACCAGCAGAATAATCAACCTCCTAACCAGCAGAATAATCAACCTCCTAACCAGCAGAATAATCAACCTCCTAACCAGCAGAATAATCAACCTCCTAACCAGCAGAATAATCAAACGCCTAACCAGCAGAATAATCAACCTCCTAACCAGCAGAATAATCAACCTCCTAACCAGCAGAATAATCAACCTCCTAACCAGCAGAATAATCAACCTCCTAACCAGCAGAATAATATACCGCCTAACCAGCAGAATAATCAACCTCCTAACCAGCAAAGAAACAAATCACATTTGGGGGTTAAATTAGGCACACATACATACACCCACCCACACACACACACCAGGCGCTTGGACTGTTTGGCAACTGTTGTTTTCGTGTTTCAGGCAGAAATTTCAGATTTTTCCAACAATTCTGCCAGAAAAGTTATAAAACTTTGTTTAACCCATAAAGAAAGAGAGAGAGAGAGAGAAAGACAGAGGGAGACAAAGAAAGAACTCAGAGGAAAGAAGAGAAGGGGAATAAAGAGGGGAAGGTCTTTAATAAAGAGCAAGAGAGGGAGAGAGAGAGAATGACCAGAGAGAAAAAAAAGAGAGAGAGAGAGAGAGAGAGAGAGAGAGAGAGAGAGACCAGAGAGAGACCAGAGAGAGAGAGAGACCAGAGAGAGAGAGACCAGAGAGGGAGAGACCAGAGAGGGAGAGAGAATGACCAGAGAGAGAGAGAGGGAGAGAGAGAGAATGACCAGAGAGAGAGAGAGAGAGAGAGAGAGAGAGAGAGAGAGAGAGAGAGAGAGAGAATGACCAGAGAGAGAGAGAGAATGACCAGAGAGGGAGAAAGAGAGAGAGAGAGAGAGAGAGAGAGAGAGAGAGAGAGAGAGAGAGAAAGAGAGAGAGAGAGAGAATGACCAGAGAGAATGACCAGAGAGAATGACCAGTGAGAGAGAGAGAGAGGGAGAGTGAGAGAATGACCAGAGAGAGAGAGAGAGAGAGAGAGAGAATGACCAGAGAGGGGGAGAGAGAGAGAGAGAGAGAGAGAGAGAGAGAATGACCAGAGAGAGAGAATGAACAGAGAGAGAGAGAGAGAGAGAGAGAGAGAGAGAGAGAGAGAGAGAGAGAGAGAGAGAGAGAGAGAGAGAGAGAGAGAGAGAGAGAGAGAGAGAGAGAGAGAGAGAGTTTTGCTGACTGTGGTAATAGCTCTAGCTGGTGTTGTTCTGAATACTCTCCACATGATTTCCACATTATAACTCCTGTGGCTCCTCGCCACATTACTACTAACTCTGAGTCGACTGAGGTCATGATCTCCTTTTTCAGCTGGTTTTCTGGTGTGACTACATTGTGATGGTACCCTGGCGATGTCAAATAGTATTTTCTGTATACGTCAATGGAGTGGCCAACGGAAAACACTCCAACGGCCCATGTCAGCGGATGGCAACGGCCGCTAGAGAGTTCAGTTACAGTGAGGTGCGAAAGTTTGGGCAGCGTTGTTAATTTTCCTGATTTACCTTTATAAAGCATTGATTGTTTGGATAAAAAAATTGCGTTAAATATATCATATAGGGGACAAACACAGTGATATTTGAGAAGTGGAATGAAGTTTATATGATTTACAGAAAGTGTGCAATAATTGGTTAAACAAAAGTAGGCAGGTGCATAAATTTGGGCACTGTTTTCATTTTATTGATTTCAAAACCTTTAGGACTAATTATTGGAACTCAAATTTGGTTTGGTAAGTTCAGTGACCCTTGACCTCCATACACATGTGACTCCAATTATGATAAAGGGGATTTAAGGGGGGCAATTGTAAGTTTTTCTCCTCTTTGCATCTTCTCTGAAGAGTCGCAGCATGGGAGTCTCAAAAAAACTTTCAAATGACCTGAAAACAAAGATTGTTCAGCGTCATGGTTTAGGGGAAGGATACAGAAAGCTATCTCAGAGATTTCAGCTTTCAATCTCCACTGTGAGAAGCATTGTGAGAAAATGGAAGACCACAGGCACAGTTCAGATAAAGGCTCGAAGTGGCAGACCAAGAAAAAATCTCGATTAAACAGAAGCGAAAGATGTTGAGAACAGTCAGAATCAACCCACAGACCAGCACCAAAGACCTACAACATGATCTTGCTGCTGATGGAGTCACTGTGCATCGTTCAACTATTCGGCGCATTTTACACAAGGAGATGCTGTATGGGAGAGTGATGCAGAGGAAGCCTTTTCTCCGCCCACATCACAAACAGAGCTGCTTGAGGTATGCTAAAGCACATTTGGACAAGGTGCAGTGGACTGATGAAACTGAAGTAGAGTTATTTGGGCATAACAAGGGCCGTTACGCACGGAGGAAAAAGAACACAGCACTCCAAGAAAAACACCTGCTACCTACAGTAAAATTTGGTGGTGGTTCCATCATGCTGTGGGGCTGTGTGGCCAGTACAGGGACTGGGAATCTTGTTAAAGTTGAGGGACGCATGGATTCCAATCAATATCAGCAGATTCTGGAGACCAATGTCCAGAAATCAGTGACAAAGCTGAAGCTGCGCCAGGGCTGGATCTTCCAACAAGACAACGACCCTAAACACTGCTCAAAATCTACTAATACATTCATGCAGAGGAACAAGTACAACATTCTGGAATGGCCATCTCAGTCCCCAGACCTGAATATTATTGAGAATCTGTGGTGTCACTTAAAGAGAGCTGTCCATGCTCGGAAACCATCAAACCTGAATGAACTAGTGATGTTTTGTAAAGAAGAATGGTCTAAAATACCTTCAGCCACAATCCAGACTCTTATTAGAAGCTATAGGAAGCGTTTAGAGGCTGTTATTTCTGCGAAAGGAGGATCTACTAAATATTGAGTCAAGGTTTTTTTTTTGGTGCCCACATTTATGCACCAGACAATTATTGCACACTTTCTGTAAATCATATAAACTTCATTTCACTTCTCAAATATCACTGTGTTTGTCCCCTATATGATATATTTACCAGAATTATTTTAACAAGGCTGCACAAACTTTCGCACCCCACTGTATATCAACTCTTGTGGACACTGAAGGCAAAGCTATACCATGACTACAGAGACTGCAGAGTACAACAGTTCTGAGACTCCTCATTAACAGTCTGAACTGTTGAAATGTATGGACAGCATGTGGTCAGTCCTGTAAACATCCTTGACATATCTGCACCCTGCTGAATTCAACCAAACTCTCCTGAACATCCCCCAGTTCACCCGAGAGCATCACACCTAAACTCTCTTTAACCCTCCCGAACTCAAGCTCCCCTGAATTCTCTCAAAACACACCTGGAGTCACCTGAACACACCTCCTGGCACTAGCCTGATACAGTCACAGTGTGTCCTTCACATTAACTGAGCTGAAATAACACACAGCTAAACATGCCTTTATTCTCATCTCTCCTGCAGGTCGCTACGTTACAGTCCAGTCCTACAGCAGTTCAGGTCAAGATGAGTTGGGTTTTGAGTGTGGGGCCACAGTCGAGGTTATCCAGAAGAACCTGGAGGGCTGGTGGTTCATACGGTAAACACACTAACTCCTTCATCCCTCATCCATCACCCTCAAGATGCCCTTCTAATCACTTTATCAAGTCTGGGCTGCATTCACTCTGCAGGTGAAAGTGGCCCAAATCTGATTTCTTTCTTCAGGTGTGATACAGGTAGACATGAATCTGATATCTTCAAAATCTGGACTGATGTTTCTGTATGAACACAAATGTTCGAACACAGACCTGGCAGTGTCAAAGCACAGTTTACAGAAACACGAACCACAGAAGTGGGTGTGGCCAAATTGTCCTTTTCACTGTAAGCCGGAACGAGTCTTGTTTAGATATAGATGCTGTGATGTGCAGTCAGAACGTAGTTTTAGAGACTGCTTTATCAGTCATGCAGTTTGCAGGATGCAAATTGGTGGGCTATTCATTAGCTACATTATACCTGCAGCTTCACTGCAGAACTTACTGGACCCACCATTCCAACTGGCACAGAAGGTTCTTTAACTGGGTGTCCAGGCTGTGTAACAGGCTGTAAGCATAGTGTAAAACAGCTTTAGAGAGCTTTTAGGGAACAGCACCTTTCTTTAACAAGGATCCTAATCATCACTGGCTTTGGACTTTCAGCTTTCTCAATCATACTCACTAGGGATGTGCCTCTCCATCACTGAGGCCAATGCGAGATACATCTACATGATTTCATGGTGTGAAAATTTCATGACATATGGACCATAAGAAATGGCCCAAAATCGTTTTGAAAAAAGCCTGGTTCCATTGACTCTCATATTAAACAAGGTTTTTACCATTTTTGATGTTCTCCTTTTTTCTTTGGACAGCAATGATATACCAATAAAGGTCCAAGCAAAGTGGCAGGAGCAAGAATAACAAGATCCATTTGCTTAAGGTTTATAATTCATATCATAGACGAGTTTTGGTTTTATGTTTGAAGTACTTATGGTTTTTGCAGTTTTTTTTGATGTGGGTTTTGATAATGAAACTCGATTTAGATTCTACACTAACTGCTTTCTAATCCTGTCTCTCAGGTATGAAGGGAAGGAAGGTTGGGCCCCTGCTTCCTACCTTAGGAAATTGCAGGAAGAAGGCCCTCTCACCAACCAGACCGCTTCCACAGAAAGCAGCCGAGAGTCTACCACTGGCCAAGTGGAAATCATTGGAAACCTGATGGAGATCAGCAACCTTCTGAACAGGAAACCAGCCAATGACACACACTCTCACAGCAACACAAGCGACACATACTCACACTCTGAGTGTGACACAGATACCGACTCGCACTTCAGCATCAAATCTGAGACCGCAAGCAGCACACACACTACTGCAGACACCACACACACTGCAGACAGTTACACACACACTGATGACCTCACTGCTGGAGTGGAGACCACCGGCTTACACTCCTACACTGACTCCAGCTCAGACACACACGCTCACTCCAGTGCTGCCGAGGCAACTGTGATGGACACGCACCGAGTGTGTGTTTCGGCCCCAGACGTGAGCGTGTGTGTGTCTGTTCCAGAATCGAGTGTGTGTTCCAGTGTACAAAGGACACACACTCCCGCCATCGCCCGTGTCACCCCTCAGAGATACCACAGTGTGGAGAATGGTGAGATCACATACACTCACTCTTTCTCTGTGTTTACTGAGTGAGAGAGGATGATCATGGTGGTCTTTTCTTTTAGGATCTCCATCTTACAGAGAGAAACTGCCCCCCCGTCGAGAAAACAGCCTGGTCAGTCCATTTTAATTCAGTTCAGTTCAGATTAGTGTCTGTACAGTTGTATGTCTCAGTGCACTCATCGTCAAAAACTAGTTGTACAAATATCTGCACCCAGAAGGAATCAACAGACAGGAATGAAATTTGGTGTGTAGATTTGACATTGTGAGACATGCAAGTAATTCAAGTTTAACTGTGGCCACGCATGTGACCTAAGCAAGGACGGGTCTCTGTCCCTGACTGACACAACAGCCATGATACCAGACATTCAGCGAGCAGTGGTGTCTTCCATGAGTCCTCCTGTTAGTGCAGCACCATTGGCAGACGGCAAGTCTGCACACAGGACTACACGCACACAGACCGTCCTTAACACCATGTCACCAACTGGAGTGACTCAGAATGGCAGCCGGTCATCCTTAGTGACGAGTCACGCTTTTGTCTTGGTGGAGATGACCAACAAATCTGTGTATGGAGGCACCATGCTCAGCACCAAGATGAATGATTTGTTGTAATGTGTCATTGCTCTCTATATAAAGCTCAGTTGTTCAGTGTTCTGTGTCGTCTGTGTTCGTTTAGGGCTTTCAGCTGCCGCAACCTCCAGATCCCCCTAGTGTTGATGCAGAGTACTACACCATTGCAGAGTTCCATTCATGTCTTGGTGACGGCATCAGCTTCAGTGGAGGTGAAAAGGCAGAGGTAATCATCACCCCTGTACCATCACACTATCACACCTGTACCATCACACCAGGACGATCACTGTCACACCAGTGCCATCACATTGTAACATCTGTACCATCACACTGTCACACCTGTACCATTTACAAGGTCACACCTGTACCATTTACAAGGTCACACCTGTATCATCACACTTTTATACCTGTGCCATCACAATACAACACCTATACCATTATTGCACCATGACACCTGTACCGTCACACCTGTATGTCATACCATTACACACTACACTAATGAATTCTCTGGTAAAACTGTAAATCTGCAATGTGGAGCCGTGATGGAGGTGATTCTGATAAAAAGGCCTGAGAAGGAATGGAATGTATTGAGTGCTTTCTGGTTGAATTTGTAAATGTTTGTGTAGGTCATAAAGAAGAACTCAGGTGGCTGGTGGTATGTGCAGATCGGGGAGAAAGAAGGCTGGGCTCCGTGCTCCTACATTGACAAGCGCAAGAAACCGAGCCTAAACCGAAAGACCAGTACTCTTACACGTCCCAAAGTCCCGCCCCCTGCCCCGCCCATTAAAAAGCAGAGCTCACTGCCCTGCATGGGGTCAGAAATCACAACCCTTGATAAGAGCCGGGTGTATGAGGAACCCGAGTATGACGTTCCAGCAGTGGGTTTGGAGCCTGAGCTTGAGTTTCTTTCTTCGGATACTAAAGGTCCACGCAGTGCCCCTTACTGGCTGGGGGAGGATGGGCAAGAACAGACTGGTGAACAGCATTTCATATACAATGGAGTAACAGAAAGCATGGAAATGAGACATTCACATGTGTCCAACAGGGGGCGCCAGAGGCCAATCTGGGATCCTCCTGAATATGATGCCCCAACAGTCGAGTTCAGCACCTTATCCATATCTCAAGAACAGGGGGAAGGGTCCAAACCCAAACCAAGCGTCCGGCCCAAACCCTCAAACCCAGACTTCAGCTCCCTTAGGCAGAGCCTAAAATCTACAAATCAGCAGAACCAATGGAGAACCTCTGCAGGGTCCGAGACCGATTCTGCCTCCTCACTGGATGACTCTTCAGCCTTCAAACTATCAGTCAGTGCAGAGGCTGAAATGATGCCCCCCCTGATGTCAGTCAGCACAGAGGGTGAGGTCACATCTCCTTGGCTGTCTGTCAGCACCAAGGCTGAGGTCACACCCCACCGGAAATCCGTCACCAACAACGCTGATGTCACGTCCCTCCAGTTGTATCGCAGTACCACAGAGTTCCAGCAGGGGGCACCAGGTGAGCTGAGCCTGCCAGCTGGAGTGCTAGTAGAAGTGTTGGAGAAGCAACAAAGCGGCTGGTGGTTTGTCCGCTGGGGGGCACAAGAGGGCTGGGTGCCCACTTACTTCCTCAAGGCTATCACTCACACATATATTTCAGAGGGCTCAGACAGTGGGAAGAATGAGGAGAGTGGGCAGAATGTGAGTGGTTCGAACAACAGAGGGGTCAGTGAGGTCAGCAGGGTCACAATGAGGGCCCTGGATGAAAACAGCAGCACTAGCCTTACTAAACACTATGCTGCCATTAGTAAGGATAACGCAAGTGTTGCTAACGACTACGCCAGTGTTACCAAAGAGAAAAATGGTGTCGCTAATGAAAACACTAGCCCTCGCTGGAAGAACGAGTCTCCGTGCCCTCAGATGACCCGCCGTGACCTAACAAGCACTGGACGAACGATCCCAGTGTCCATGGTGAAACCAAAACCACAAATAATCCACAACAACCTGCGTGAGGAGTTTGTCTCTGTGGCAGATTACCATGGAGATGCAGAGTCCATGGGGTTCCCAGCAGGAACGAGGCTGGAGGTCCTGGAGAAGAACACCAATGGGTGGTGGTACTGCCGCACTGTTGACTCCACAAACACGCGCCGGGGGTGGGTGCCCTCCAACTTCCTGGAGAAGAGAAAGTAGATGTTGGAGAAGAACTCTCTTTACAACTTAGAAATGTCATAGCGAACCAGGCGAGAGACCCAGGACGTGCAATGGAAAGGGCAGAACCTTCAGGGCAGTGTACAAAAATCCCTGTTAAATATCTTTTTCTTTAATTAGCTGGTTTCTATGTGACATCGTTTTCAATATTAAAGTATGTTATACTAGCGTCAGATCATGTTACGTCATGGCTAACTATAGCTAGCAAATATGAAATATATAAAATTCAGTGACCTGTGGTATCATGCTGTAACTTTTGGGGTGATGCAAAATGCATGTGTTTTCTGTGAGGGGATAAAACTCCACAAAAATCAAAAGACCTGAGAGCAAAATACATAGTACAAGATAAGTTCCTGAACTGAGAATCTAAGGTTTTGAAATTACTTTAGTTTCAATTAGCAGTATGCTTATTATAAACAAAATTAATGTGCTAATGTTCACATGGCCCACACTGTTATTCTGACAGACTGTAATACACTACAGAAAGTGTAGGGGCGATATGACCCACACGGTCATTCTGACGGACTGTCATATACTACAGAAAGTGTAGGGGCGATATGACCCACACGGTCATTCTGACAGACTGTCATATACTACAGTAAGTGTAGGGGCGATATGACCCACACGGTCATTCTGACAGACTGTCATACACTACAGGAAGTGTAGGGGGCCATATGACCCACACTGTCATTTTTGCAGATTGTAATACACTACAGCAAGTGTAGGGGGTAGTATGACCCACACAGTCATTCTGACAGACTGTAATACACTACAGGAAGTGTAGGAGGGAAATGACACACACAGTCATTCTGACAGATTGCAATACACTACAGGAAGTGAAGGGGGCAATATGACTTCTCCTCTATGATGATCAGATTACAGCTGTGGCACTGTAATACAACAATACACACACTCTCTCGAAGAAAGAGGCTGGATTTGGTGAATAATGCATGTTTAGTGTATTGTACTCATATTATAAATACTGTAATCTTTACTAGAAATAATTTAACCCATATGACGTGTATTTATCTAAAAGAGACAGTATGATTGTTTGGTGCCGGGTTTGACCACAGGTGGACAGCAGGATGTGCTCCTGCCAAACTGCTGAGAGATCAGCTGCTATCTAGTGGTGATAAGACACACAGTGGGCGCTTTGATATGTCAGCAAATCTGTCAGTGTGTATGGAGTGAGGTTGGAGCTCGAAGCTGTATATTAATAGGCAGGTTTCTATTGAAAGGAAGCAGTTTTAACCTTCTTTGCTGTGATAAAAAACAGAGAAATGATGATAATGATACTGACGAAGATGATGCTGACCTTGTTTACCTTCAGTAATCTGTACCTTAAGGCTGACGAAGGCTGTTGTAGTATGTGAGCTTTTATGCTGGTATGTTTTGCATGTTTTATATTTGTTTGCAGTTTGATGATGTGATGTTATTTTCACTGATGTTTTTACTCTTTATAGACTAATAGCACTTTCAGATCTTCGTAAATAAAGTACAGTGGAAGGATATAATACCATTATTGGCGTGTTTACATTAACTCTCTGGGTTTTTTAAGGGTCAGTTCACTCCAGCATGTGCACAGACAGGCAGCATGGGGAGCTTGAGCTCCTGAATTAGCCCTCAGACTGTATGTGTGTCCTCTTGGCTGGTGTGTGTAGCAATTTGCCCATCTCTGCAGTATGGCCCTGTGGACAATCTGGACCTGTCCCAGATTGTATGCAGATGTAGGCCACATCTGACAAAGCTATGGCACTGCAGGACCACTATCAGCACTGGCGATCTGCAGTGGCCAACCCACAAATTAACCAACACACATTCCAAAATATATCTGGTCCAACTCTGGTGGAGATACAGCAGAATTGCCAACTTTTGGCTGACGCATGGCCCTAATTTGGTCCGCTGTGTGTTAAGCGGGCCAGATGAAAATAGGGAATGTGGGCCATAGTTGGGCCAGAAGCATTTTGGGGGCCTGGGGTCACATGACTTAACTTGAGTTGCCAAATTTGTGACTTGAGACTTGCTTGGCTAACACTGATGAAAGACTCGAGGTGACTTTGACTTTCTATTCATCACTTGAGACTTGACTTGAGGTAAATGACTTGAAATGACTCGATTTCATTTAAAATATAAATTGGTAGGGATTTTTGTGGAAATTTGGGTAATTTCTGTTGCAATGCGTGCAAAACTGGCAACCTATCAGAGCGCAGGAGAGATGTGGATTAGAGGACTGTGTTGTGGATGAAAGTCAAGAGAACAGCGATATGGAGGTGAAACATCAGTGACCCGACCACCACAACCAACTTCATCCGTCACTACAGACCCCACACTGAGAGGTACGTGACTGTATGGTTTGGCTAGTCTGATTGGCTAATGTTAAGAAAGGAGCATAAAGTAACTAAACGCTCTAGACTCCACATTCACCTCCTGCTCCATGACTATACTGCTCTACAGTCAGCGGTTCTTCCCTAACCCTACAGACCTTCTTGGACCTGCGTATTGTAATATCACCCAACAATCAGGAGTGAACCTAACTAAATATCCGAGGTTTAAATAAGACCGGCTCCTCTGGATTACTCCTAACCCTGTCCTAATCATAAGCAGCTGATGGTGGTGCACCTGAATTGTAGGCATTTTAAGCAGTAAGTACTGTGGGGATGTCCGAACCTTGTCCTCACTAGAAAACTGTATTTCTGTTCATTACAGTTTGCAGATGATGTTTAAAGATGAAGATCAGTCGGTTAGATATGTTTTAAAAAAAAAACAAAAAAACAAATGTGATCATTTGGTATATAGTCAGTTACATGACTGTTGGGCTTTGGCTTTTTGCGCATGTAACAGGAAAACAACCTGCAACCAACACCTTCGACAGGTGAGCTAAAAAACCAAGTAGAAATGAACCAGTGTTTGGTAATGTTTAAAATAAATCAGCTCTTTTTGCTGACTTTGCTGACTTCAACTTCTTCTTGGCGGCAGTTTGCTGGGGAGGCAGCATCAGAAAAGCGGATGCTAAAAAGCTCAACAAACTGATCAGGAAGGCTGGCTCAGTTCTTGGCCGGCCCCTGGATGGTTTTGAGCTTAAGAAACTCACGTCTATCCTGGACAATACATCACACGCTCTTCATGACCTTCTGGTCAAACAGCGGAGCAGTTTCAGCAACAGACACATACAAAGAAACGTACAGGAGATTGTTTGTACCAACAGAGATCACACTGTACAACACCTCTTCACTGTGCCGGGACAATATTGGACACTGAACAAATAAGGCTAACTGAGCACAAGCTGGACATTACATATCCGATAATGTGATCAGTATTTTGGTTTCTATTGTTTTCTTTTGTTGCATTCCATACCCCACCTCCAAGCCCACCGTGTCGGAGGCACTTTGTTTCCATTAACTGAGTTATAGAAATAAAAAGTAAGGAATTAAGTAGTTCTCTGATGCAGAAAGTCTAACGCGGAACATTTAAAGGACTGAATGTGTGTTGTGTGCTGCCTACTATGATTCAAGCGATACTACAGTGTGCACTACATGTATTTCACCACTAGAGGGCAGAAACAGTACATGCAGGCGTCATGGCAGCTCAAAACACTGAGGAAGTACTGAGTTACCTCTAGAACCACAGAGATTAAATGTGGATATCTATTTTGGAGTACGAGCTACATGTTAAATCAAGGTGTTAAATCAAATGGGACATGTTAAATCAAAGGGACATGTTAAATCAAGGTGTGTTCACTAATAAGCATCACAGGTGTCTACAATCTTGTAATCAGTCAGTGGGCCTATGTATAGGGCTACAGGTAGGCACTGTGCTGTTTGGTGACAAGGTGTGTACCACACTCAACATGGAGGAACCAAAGGAAAGAGTTATCTCAGGACATTATTTTAGAAAATTATAGACAAGCATGTTAAAGGTAAAGGTTATAAAACCATCTCCATGCAGCTTGATGTTCCTGTGACTACAGTTGCATATATTATTCAGAAATTTAAGATCCATGGGACTGTAGCCAACCTCCCTGGACGTGGACGAAGGAGGAGAACTGATGACAAATCAAAGAGACGGATAATACGAATGGTAACAAAAGAGCCAAGAAAAACTTATAAAAAGATCAAAGGTGAACTTCAAGCTCAAGGAACATCAGTGTCAGATCGCACCATCCGTCGATGTTTGAGCCAAAGTGGACTTGATGGGAGACGACCAAGGAGGACACCATTGTTAAAAAAAACAGACTGGAATTTGCCAAACTACATGTTGACAAGCCACAAAGCTTCTGGGAGAATGTCCTATGGACAGATGAGACAAAAATTGAACTTTTTGGCAAGGCACATCAGCTCACTGTTCACAGACGGAAAAATGAAGCATATCAAGAAAAGAACACTGTCCCTACTGTGGAACATGGAGGAGGCTCTGTTATGTTCTGGGGCTGCTTTGCTGCATCTGGCACAGGGTGTCTTGAATCTATGAAGGGTACAATAATATCTTAAGACTATCAAGGAATTCTAGAGAGAAATGTGCTGCCCAGTGCCAGAAAGCTTGGTCTCAGTCGCAGGTCATGGGTCTTGCAACAGGACAATGACCCAAAACACACATCTAAAAACACCCAAGAATGGCTAAGAGGAAAACACTGGACTATTCTGAAGTGGCCTTCTATGAGCCCTGACCTAAATCCTATTGAGCATCTAGAAAAGGCACCCTTCAAACCGGAGACAACTGGAGCAGTTTGCTCATGAGGAGTGGGCCAAAATACCTGCTGAGAGGTGCAGAAGTCTCATTAACAGATACAGAAATTGTTTGATTGCAGTGATTGCCTCAAAAGGTTGTGCAACAAAATATTAAGTTAAGGGTACTGTCATTTCTGTCCAGGCCTGTTTCAGGAGTTTATTTTTTAAATAATTCTGTTGAAGCATGGTTGAAAAGCAATGTCTGACTTTCATTTGTTCATTTTCATATAATTTTTATTTTTTATTAATTTTGTCAGATTAAAGTTATTTCTGTTACCACTGTGGATTTTTCTTTCATTAACCGAGGGGTACCAACAATTTTTTTAACGTGTGTATCCCTTGTGTTCTAAACACGGAGCTCCTATTCCTCCTGTTCTAAAAGAGCTGCCCTGGCGGCCTGTGTCTATTACAATAGAGTTTAGATCTGCTGCTGGTCTATAAGGCTCTAAATAATCTAGAACGTGCTTACATCACAGAATGCCTTTCTGTTTATGTTCCAGTTCGTGATCTTAGATCTACAGATGCTGGTCTGCTGCTAATACCTTCTGTAAACAGGAAATGTTGAGAAACGCTCTCAGTTGCAACCTTCTAAACTCTTTTCCTATTAAACTATTTCAATACACACTCAAAAGTGTCTCTCTTTAACTCAGTGTTTCATTACAACTACAGTATTGTGGTACTTTCTTTAAAAGATTTATTGTGTCTTTGGTTCATAAATAAAAATGCATAAGCACTTTAGGTTGCTAACGGTATGAAATGTGCTTTATTATTATTTTTGTTATTGTGGTTGTTGTTGTTAGTAGTATTGCTATTTTTGGTATATGTCAATCACCGTTCAAATGACCTGCCCATAACTTCATGGAACTATCGGATGTCTGTGTGCATCACATCACCATAAAGCATTTTGAACTTCAGTTGACGTAACTCTATTTCTACATGATTCTGATTGAGGGTACATGATCTAATGATAAATTAATCAGAAGATAATGAGTCATTCATCAGAAACAAATGAATGAGTCATATATTAACGACCATAAGATTGATTTACCCAGCATTAACTAATGTCTGTGCTAGTAATGAAGATGGAGGTAATAAAGGCTTTATTCACCGCCTCAATTTATCAGGAATGTGTGTGTTAATTAAACATTTTGTTGACAAAGTGTAAAACAATGTGTCCATCAAAGTCGCCTGTATGTTTTCTGTAGCTCCATCCTGTTAACCTTGTATCTTCTTATGTCAGGTTGGTCTTGCTGTTTAGGCAGTCCTTCTGTTTGCCTCTGTTTATGGTCTTGAGTTTATTGTTGAAGGTTTTTTAAGTTACCTTGTCTGTTTCTATGTGCCTTTTGTCTATTATTCAGTTAAATCAATGTTCCACTGACATCTCTTTGCCACTAGTCCTCATTTGGGACAGTTTTAATTCATCTTTGTGTTCTGTGTGCTATAATTAATCTTTAATCAATTCCTGCTAAAAAAAAATAAAACCTTTGATACACAGTGCGTCATGTGGGAATGGTTTTTCTTAAACTTGCAACTGTACTCACGAATGAGAAACCTTAATCCAGTGGTCCAAATCCCAGTCCCAGGACCCCACGGATCTATAGACTCCTGTTGTGCTGTACAGTAAGTAAAGTACAACATTGTGTAGAGTGTGTCTCAGTTTATCACACAGAGAGCAATGATTACTGATCATTTCTGATGAATTCATAATGTTTGTGTCCCTTAAAGTAAAATGATGCACTCATACCTGTATTAATGATTGCCTTTACTTTAGGGAGCAAGACCAATCAAATAGAGGACAACAAAATGATGACAGGAGGGAGCTACAGAAAACATACAGGTGATTTTGATAGAAGCATTATAGTTATGCCCAATTAACACATGAATTCCTGATAGATTCAGACACCAAACAAAACCCTTTATTACCTTTATCTTCATTATTAGTACATGCATTAGTGAATGCAGAGTTAATCTGATGGCTATATGATTCTGGGATTCACTGTTCAATAGTCTACATTATCAGCTTCTAAATGATTTAAGCTCTGGTGATGTCAGCTGGGCTAAGTTGGCTATACAGCACATCTCAAACTCCTACATGTGTGATCTCCGTCCTCATGTTCTTGGGAGTTGGTTCTTGCAGGGTAGCTTATCAAGAATGTCCTTGTCTTTACATTCCTGGTTGTAATAATACAGTTGTAAAACTGCAAACCAATCATGTTTGTGTTCTGTATTAACCATTAAAAACACTGATATTTAAAATGGTAGTGTTCTCAGTCCCTAAAGTGAGTAAGAACTCAGTTCACCACAGGGGGCGCTCCTTCCCCGCTTAGTCTGAGTTTGTTCTGTTTCTGTCATTACAAACTCATACTGTCACATTAATGATTAATGTGTGTGTAATGGAGCTGCACTCAGACATCAGAGTGCTGATTATAATCTGAATATTCCTGCAGTGATTAATAAATGGAGCAGAATTCTGTATTTACAGAACAAACTACAGTAAACAGAAGCACACTCAGTGCTGCCGTCTGCTCCGTGAGTAGCCCTGCTAATACAGCATCATACAGCACGTTATCTAAATATCCATTAATGTTTCATTTCTGAATATTTTTCTTCATCGTGAGGCAGCTGAGAAAAACCTGAACAAACATGTGGAGAAACATAATGAATGCAAGTGCTTCCTCTCAGGTATATTGCATGAAACCATGAACATCCCAGCAGCAAAAACACTGACCAGGTCCTGAATCATGGCTAAAGATGACCAATGACTTTGAAAGAGGTTCAGGTTCTGCCTGTTCAGTCTTATGTAATGGTAATTTCCAGGTTCAAACGCTGTTTCAGATCCCTAAGTCCTTTACCGTTAGCTAGCTGTCTTCATTAGCCACGATCAGATTAAGAAGACTGACAATCAGTCCCTAGAACATGCAGATGTGCTTTCATAGCAAGACTCATCCTATAAATCACATACGCTGCGTCCCAATTGTGCACTTAATGCTAATACTAACTAGTGTTTGAGTACAGTAGTGCACTGTAAAACATGAGGATACTCAAAAATCCACAATGCACACATAGAACCAATTTATTTCTGAGTATGGTAATGATGGACCCTATTGTCCCACATTGCAACAGAAAGGGAGGAGCTGTCTGGAAAATTCTGAAAAAATGGTGGACGGTGATGCAACGGTGGTGGCGGGACAAGAAATGGTGTATAAATATGAGCTCATCTCAAACCTGTCCAAACAGCCAGAAAAATAAACGGATTCTAGTAAATAATGTGTTCATTTGTTTGCAATTTGTAGAGTCCAGCTTGGGGTGACATAAGCCTCATCACTTCCTGTTAATAAGGAACGAGGTCGCGCGCTAATACTGTGTGTACTAGCCTGACAAACTCATCCTATTAAGATTAGTACAGAGTATATAGTGTGTAGTGTTAGTGGGTGGTACACAACTGAGACACAGCTATGGACTGAAACCAGCTTGATGACTAGCTAACATTAGAGCCCACTCTTTTTCTTCATTGGAATAAGAACCGTAACTTGCCTCATCAGATACAAACATCTCCCCTTCCCTTTTCATCACCTGAGTAGCCGAGAAGTTTTGGCATTCAGATCTGTACAAAGAACCAGGAATACAGAACTGTAGCCTTCTGAAATGATGAGACCCCCAGACCTGAACGTCCTAACAATTAGATTGGAACTGAAAGAACCGTTCTGGTACCACAATAGAGAAAGGTTCACAGGTTCCTTCACTGTTATTTGATTTTGTGATCTTTAGGAACGTTTTGATCCATATATGCCTATTATATCAGACTTAACAAGCAGATAATGGACCTCCTATAAAGTCCTTTAGATCTTGATCAGTGATCAAACTCAGCTCGACCCGTTCAGTGTTTTTACTTACACACACATACGTGAGTTCCTTTGGGTGAGGTGGGTATTTTGCTGTCTACTTATTCATTTAGAGAGAAGGTTCAGAGATCAGAGCTTATTCTGATTGGTCCCCTTAATCCTATTATGGAACATCTCTATCCTAATGAGGGTGGTCAGTGACTCCATCCACACAAGGGGCACGAGGGGTCAAATAGTTTGCTATGGTACAACTGCTAGATATTTTAGAGTGTGTTGGCTCACATTCTCCACCACTATCAACCAAACAACCACAGAAGGAACATCTGGAAGAATGGTGTTCCCTCTCTCCAGGCCAGTTCCAGATGTTTGTAGAATTTATAATCGGCTGCATTGAAGCTCTTCTCTCCTCACTGAGAGCCCTAAAGTTGTTTTTCTTTTAATTTGTCACTTCTCCGTTTAAGGCTAGTTACTAAAGCTACACTCGGCTAATATTGTGTACTCGTCTGGGTCTGTGATGGACATGCAGGCATGAGCGAGACTCGTAGGTTTGATCGCTGTGGCAGTAGAGCAGAAGAAGTGAGTGCTGTTCTACTGGATTAGGATATTATTGGAGACAGAACGACTTTAAAGAGGCGTGAACCTTTTACTGCCCCTGGCAAGCAGCCCAGCACTGGCTCTTTTCTTCATAAGGTAGAGGAGCGCTTCCTGCACTAATTGGGTTGTAATGCCTGTGTGATTTGCGTTTGTAGATAATGGTGAGGTTTTGTTTGCTGTTCGTAAGTGAGAGTTTTATTTGTGCGTGTCTTCATAACTTAGTTTCAGAGTTAATTCAGTATACAGCCACACAAGCCATTACTCTGGTTTAAGTGTCTTCCAGGGCACTTTTATTCCTCTAATTTTATTTATCTTGTGTACAGGCCTTACATGAACACTGGGTCTATGACATGCTCATTTACTTTTAGATATTATTAATATCCCAGGTGAAAAATAACCAGTCGGCTGCAAAAATTTAGTCTGTATTCAAATATGAATATTTCTTATTGATTTGTACTAAGGAGGACTGACCTTTTACCTAGAGGCTTTACATCAGCACAAACTGTTCTTATTCACATCCACTCAGTGTCTAATCTGTTACAGTCTATTAGATTATTAGATTATCTGGATCTTTTTAGATCAGTAGATGCTGAACATGCAGAGATCTGTTTCATAGACAGACAGATATTATGAAACTGAAATAGCGTTATTGTGTGTTTGTACACAGTTTTCTGGGGAGTGTAGAGCTTTGTAAATTACACACTGCACCTCTGTTCTGTCTGTGTGTGTGTGAAGCAGGTCTCTGCATCTTTGAGAGAGAGAGAGAGAGAGAGAGAGAGAGAGAGAGAGAGAGAGAGAGAGAGAGAGAGAGAGAGAGACAGCGCCTTATTTCCCACTGAAAATGAAAAGTCTTATTCTGGCAGCAGCAGTTTGACCACTTCACCCTCCACCATTCCCCCCAACACTCCCCCAGCACCCCCCACACTGTGTGTGAGTGTGTGCGTGTGTGTGTGTGTGTGTAAGCTAATATGTCCTATATGTAGAGAGAGAGGCACAGGGAAAGAAAGAGGGAAAAAGAAAGAAAGAGAGGGAGAGAACGGAAGAGGCACATGGAAAGAAAGAGGTGAGCGAGAGAGGGAGATACACAGAGAAAGAGACACAGGAAAACAGAGAGAAAGAGAGAGAGAGAGAGAGAAAGAGAGAGAGACAGAGAGAGAGAGAGAGAGAGAGAGAGAGAGAGAGAGAGAGAGAGAGAGAGAGAGAGAGAGAGAGGGAGGAAGAGATACAGGAAAAGAAGAAGACACAGAGAAAAAAAAGAGAGAGAAAGAGGGGGACACAGCAAGAGGGAAGGAAACAAACAGAGATAGAAAGACAGAAAGATATATACAGGTAGAGAGAAAGAGAAAGAGGGAGGGAGAGACACTGAAAGAAAGAAAGAAAGAAAGAAAGAAAGAAAGAAAGAAAGAAAGAAAGAAAAGGAAACAAAAAGAGAGACGGGGAGAACGGAGAGGGAAACAGAGAGAAATGGAGAGAGGGGGAAACGAAGAGATGGAGGGAGAGAGAGGGCAAGAGGGAGAGAGGAAAAAAGTAAGAGAGGAAGAGAAAGACAGAGAAACAGAAAGAGATATGGAGAGAGAGAAAGTGATACATAGAGAGGGAAAGAAAGAGGGATGGAGAGAGGAAGAGAGAGGGGGTTTATTATTGATGAATTAATTGATTCACTTTACTGGAAACTCGAATAATGAATCAGTCTGTGTAATACAGTGAAACTGTAACTGTAATGTAACCGTGTCTCCCTAACCAGAGGACAATACATGATATACATACAGCTATTACACACAACTCCTTACATAATACATATAGGGCACATGTAAGACTGTGGAACCTGTCAGGGGAACATTCTCTTCTGTTCTGCTACATTTTTTACAACTTCTGTTTCAGCCTCTCATTCGCCTCTGTGTGTGCGTGTGTGTGCGTGTGTGTGCGCGCGCGTGTGTGTGTGTATGTGTCACTCTGAATACGTCTTTGATAGTTCGTCTTCCACGTCTTTGATAGTTCATGATCAGAGCTTTTCCTTTTACTCTCTCTCTCACCCTCTCTCACCACACACACACACACACACACACACACACACACACACACAGACACACACACACATACACACTTTCCATTCTTTCTTGTTAAAAGCTAAACAGCGGGTGGAAACCCCCCTATTGCTATTGAGACCCCCCCACCGATAATGAACCAAACCTTTGAGTACAGAACCCAGTGCTGAATTAGAGATGACAGGGTGTTTGATGCATAAAGAATAAAATCTGTAATAAACCTCCGTCTGTTCCTCCAGTCCGACCCTCCAACACACGCTATTACACAATCACGGATAACTGTCTCTGTGTGGACGTTTAAGGAAGCTGAAGTAAAGTTGTGCAGTATGTGATACAGGATTCATATAAAACACCCTGAACGCTCATCACCGCTGCCTTATAGTGCAACATCTAAACGTTTCACTTAGTACTCACATTCCCCAACAAACGCCAACATTCCCTACCAAACATCCACACTCTTCACCAAACACCAACATTCCCCACCAAACATCCACACTCTTCGCCAAACACCAACATTTCCCACCAAACACACACATTCCCCAACAAACGCCAACATTCCCTACCAAACATCCACACTCTTCACCAAACACCAACATTCCCCAACAAACGCCCACATTCCCCACCAGACACCAACATTCCCCACCAAACACCCACATTACCCACCAGACACCAACATTCCCCACCAAACACTCACATTTCCCACACCAACATCCCCCAACAAACACCCACATTCCTCCACAGAAACCAACATTCCCCACCAACCATCCACACTCTGTACCGAAAGCCAACATTCCTCCACAGAAACCAACATTCCCCACCAGACATCCACATTCCCCAACAAACACCAACATTCCCCACCAAACATCCACACTCTTCACCAAACATCAACATTCCCCACCAAACATCCACACTCTTCGCCAAACACCAACATTTCCCACCAAACACACACATTCCCCAACAAACGGCAACATTCCCCACCAAACACCCACATTCCCCACCAAATGCCAACATTCCCCACCAAACACCCACATTTCCCACCAGATGCCAACATTCCTAACCAAGCACCCACATTCCCCACCAAACATCCACACTCTTTACCAAACACCAACATTCCCCGCCAGACACAAACATTCCCCACCAAAGACCCACACTCTTCACCAAGCACCCACATCCTTCACCAAACACTCCTTCATTCCCTAACAAATTTTTGGTAAGTTTGAAGAACGTGTAGTCGGAGTTTGACGAGAACTCTACGGCGCTCCCCACATTTTAACGTGCACCTGCAGCTCTGCCTGCAGAGGAGAGCAGCTGCTCCGCTCACTAAAACGTCCGTGTTTCATGGACTACCTGAACTTCAGCAGGTCCTCGTTACACAACAAAGAAACAAAATACGCCAAGCTTCTCACCAGTGTCACCGTCTGCGGTGCCATGAGGGTTGACAATGGACCATCACGGTGCTCTAACCCACTCCTTCATTCCCTTAAAAGATATATATTCCATAACAAACACCTTTATTCCCTACCCCCATCTGGAACAGTGTTTGTGTAGGAGTAAACTGAATCAAACAATCATTTACCTCAGTTATTTACGAGGTCTTTTCTGGAGTGGGACAGTCAATTATTACGTTAGTAATTGTAGCAGTACAAGGTTACTGACAGGTGATCTAGTTAAAATGCTGTTGGACCTAAAGCAGACCCCTGTGGCACACCAATTCCGAATCTCAAATGCTGCTGTCTAATGCTGAGTCTAAACAGCTAATTCATTTAATTTGTTCTGTAATGTGTTGGGACCTGCTTCAAAACACTAAGATTAATAGAAGACAGACCAGAAATCTATATATTTAAGCAGTACTTTCAGCAGCTGTATAAAGACATTCCTGTTTATTCCTGTGTGAACTGATGAATAAATGGTACAGAAAAATGTGATGACAAAAGGTCAATAGAAACACAACAAGCAGTATTTTAATTTGTGTTGAGATACAGTAGGTGTTTAATAGATAAGTGTTTACCAGAACGTTCACAGACTGACAGCCAAAGTATGTCATCCTCATTTTTCCCAACAGATTCCTGCATGTATATGACTTTATCCAAGAACTTGTACTGGATATATCTTTATCCCGCATTACTTGTGCACATTCAGTAGGTTTATATGTACAGTATGTAAATGTCAAGTTTTGAACAATATTTCACGAGTTTCTGCAACTCATCCACACTCCTGAATTGAATGGTTGGGTTTCAGTGTGAGGTTTTTGTAGGTTTGGTGCTTCAGTTTTATAGGTTTACTGTCAAACACTAAGCCTGGTCAGGTTTCCTGAGCACATTTGCTCAGTATTGATTTGGCCTTCTGTTAAAGAGTGGTTTTACCCAAAATCCTGTTTCCTCACCCGTCTCTACATCCCCTAAAAGCCCAAAATATCATTCCTACCAAGAGTCTGCAGTGTGAAGCTTTTAATTGTGAGATTTTCCTTTATAATTAATGTTGCTGTCAAAAATGCCAGTGTGAGTGTGTCTTAGAAGCCAGTTAGTGAGGACGTCTCTGAAAAATAAATTGTTCTACCAAACGGGTTAAAAACACAGACTTCTAACTGTACTGTAATTACTAATGACTGACCTATCCATCATACCCCAATGAATAGATCTCCATTCTGAAAGGCAGTCATGGACTCTTAATCTGCACCTCAAATATGCATATCAATACTGGTATAAAAATCTACTGAACCGGTAAATGTGTTGTCTGGTGCATCTCTACGTCATGCGTGGGTGGGTATGTCAGGAAAATAGAAAATAGGTGAGAAAAAGCTATGTGAACAGAAGAGATATTAACTGGTAAAAATTAATTATATATTACAGCTAATAAGGTTAATTGGTAAGAGGTCAGTAAGATGATTGGGTATACAGAACCTCCCAAAAGGACGGAGTCTTTCAGAAGTTAAGATGGGTAGGGGTCACCACTCTGTGAAAGACTGCACCAACAAATAGAGTAGCAATTCAAGAAGAACATTCCTCAGTTTAAACCAGCAGAGAACCTGGAGATGGTCCTCATCCACACTACATACTCTCATCAAAAGGTCCAGAGAATCTTCAGAAGCTCTCTATGCAAGGGACAAGAATCAGAATAAGTACTGGATGGTGGTGAGTACCCGGTTCTGTAGTGGAACCACTGCATGGGTTCAGGAACACCTCCCAATACCTTTGTCTGTGAACAGTTCATCACAGCTTCACACACATACAAGTTAAAACTCCACCATGCAGAGTAGAACCCAGATATAATCAGATCCAGAACAACCACCACCGCCTTCTCTGGACCCCAGCTCATTTAAGATGCACTGAAGTAGAAAAGCATTGCATTCTGGTTTTAACCTTTTCACGTTCCAACTTTTTGGCAAACTGGTTTGTAGATTGTGGGGCGTAGATAAATTAGTCAGAGGACTGACCGCAGGGTAGAGGCAGATAGATGAAGATTTAGATGATGTTTCAATGGCTTTTCCACAGTGAACATTAACGTCCATTTCTGGGATTCCCACCAATAAATGGCTAATAATCTCTCTTTGACATGCACTACAGTAAATAATGTGGTCATTTTGAACAACAGCCAAGCAAACAGACTTACAGGGGCAGTAATGATATAAATAGCCATTACACAATCACGGATAACTGTCTCTGAGTGGACTAGCTTTTAGTAGGTGTAGAAGTTGGTCAGGCTCTGTGGAGCTCTTATACCAAAGTTATAACTCACTAGTTCACAGCAGTGGTGGGTTACATTACAACACTGTGATCTGGAGGGCTGGGTTTAAATATATAGGACTGGGTGGAATATGTCTGTGAACTGTCGAAAGGAAACTGGAGTGCTTGGAGTACACCCACACAGACACGGGGAGAACATGCAAACTCCAAATAGAAAAGACTCCAGACACTATTCTCAGGTCCTCATGCGAACCCTGATGCTAATCCTAACACTACTGAGGACTGATAGAGTCTCACTTTATGGTTTGTACATACAGTGGGGTGTGAAAGTTTGGGCAGCGTTGTTAATTTTCCTGATTTACCTTTATAAAGCATTGATTGTTTGGATAAAAAATTGCGTTAAATATATCATATAGGGGACAAACACAGTGATATTTGAGAAGTGGAATGAAGTTTATATGATTTACAGAAAGTGTGCAATAATTGGTTAAACAAAATTAAGCAGGTGCATAAATGGGCACTGTTGTCATTTTATTGATTTCAAAACCTTTAGGACTAATTATGGCAACTCAAATTTGGTTTGGTAAGTTCAGTGACCCTTGACCTCCATACACAGGTGACTCCAATTATGAGAAAGGGGATTTAAGTGGGGCAATTGTAAGTTTTTCTCCTCTTTGCATCTTCTCTGAAGAGTCGCAGCATGGGGGTCTCAAAACAACTTTCAAATGACCTGAAAACAAAGATTGTTCACCGTCATGGTTTAGGGGAAGGATACAGAAAGCTATCTCAGAGATTTCAGCTTTCAGTCTCCACTGTGAGAAACATTGTAAGAAAATGGAAGACCACAGGCACAGTTCAAGGCTTGAAGTGGCAGACCAAGAAAACTCTTGAATAAACAGAAGCAAAGGATGTTGAGAACAGTCAGAGTCAACCCACAGACCAGCACCAAAGACCTACAACAGGATCTTGCTGCTGATGGAGTCACTGTGCATCGTTCAACTATTCGGTGCACTTTACACAAGGACATGCTGTATGGGAGAGTGATGCAGAGGAAGCCTTTTCTCTGCCCACATCACAAACAGAGCCACTTGAGGTATGCTAAAGCACATTTGGACAAGCCAGCTTCATTTTGGAATAAGGTGCTGTGTCATTTGGGCATAACAAGGGCCGTTATGCATGGAGGAAAAAGAACACAGCACTCCATAAAAAACACCTGCTACCTACAGTAAAAATTGGTGGTGGTTCCATCATGCTGTGGGGCTGTGTGGCCAGTACAGGGACTGGGAATCTTGTTAAAGTTGAGGGACGCATGGATTCCAGTCAATATCAGCAGATTCTGGAGACCAACGTCCAGGAATCAGTGACAAAGCTGAAGCTGCGCCGGGGCTGGATCTTCCAAAAAGACAACGACCCTAAACATTGCTCAAAATCTACTAATGCATTCATGCAGAGGAACAACGTTCTGGAATGGCCATCTCAGTCCCCAGACCTGAATATTATTGAAAATCTGTGGTGTCTTAAAGAGAGCTGTCCATGCTTGGAAACCATCAAAGCTGAATGAACTAGAGATGTTTTGTAAAGAAGAATGGTCTAAAATACCTTCAGCCACAATCCAGACTCTCATTAGAAGCTATAGGAAGCCTTTAGAGGCTGTTATTTCTGCGAAAGGAGAATCTACTAAAGTTTTTTTTTTTTTATGACCCCCTGCCTATACTATTGCTCCTGATATGCTGTCGGTCCTCTATGTGCTTCCAGAACAATTGCCGAAGCATGAATTCCACAAGAGCTCTGAAGTTATCCTGACGTATCTCTGTCTCTGTAAGTTTTAAGGCGAAGCTGCTGTAAATGGCACTTGCTCTAATAGATCGAGTTGGGGGAATCTGGAGGCCAGGGCAACATCTTCACCTCTGTCATGTTCTTCAAACTGTTCCTGAACATGTGTCCAGTGTAGCAGGTCATTATCCTGCTGGAAGAAGCCACTACCATCAGGAATCACCTCCACCACAAAGGGGTCTCAGCAGTGACGGTTAGGTCGATGGCACGTGTCACACTGATGACCATGGAAATGTAGGGACACATCCATCACCCAGAGCATGACTCTCTCATCTGCTTCCCACAGCACCCATGGTACCATTATGTACCCACACTTGGCTTCCAGGAATTACCGATGAGTGGATGAGTGGCGCCGATGAAGGTGATCTTGTTTGTGGTTTGTATCCTCTTGGGTCAGTCAGTAGGTGTGTACAACCCTGGCCTCTTCAGAGATGCTTCGACCCAGTCATCTGATCTTAAAAATTTAGCTCTTGATGAAGCTGCTCAGGTCTTCAGAACTGTCTCACCCACATTTACCACATCACCTATAAGAACCGGCTGTTAACCTGCCATCTAATGTCTCCCGGACCTTCACATGCACTGCTGTCACAGGATAATCACTATCAGTCGCTATGACAGCTCAGGATGTTTTGGCTCATCACTGTATATTCTGCATGCTGCTGTTACGGATACTCTCCTACTCCGCTGTCCTGTTGGTGATGTGTAGGTTTCGGTATGTGTGTTTATACTGTAACTGTACAGTGCTGCTTGTTTCTGTGTGGTGTAGATGGAACGCTGCAGTTACAGGCTTCAGCTTTAATCAGACATTGTTTTAATAAGAGTTTGTGCTTTAATAAGTTTCTCTCTCTCTCTCCCTCTCTTTCTCTCTCTCTGATCAGTGTGTGTTCGTGCAGTTCTGATAGGAATGAGGATTAGAGCTGTGTGACACCTTTGTCTCTTCTTAAATCATGTTCGTGTTTGCCTTTGACTAATAACGTCATGTAGAACCGACAGATCCACTTTCTCTTTCTCCCTGTCCCCCCCCTCTCGCTTGGTCTTTCTCTCCCTAAGTCTCTCTCTTTCCCTTTCTTTCTCTCTCTGTTCATGTCTCTACCCCTCTCTCAATCTCTCCTTCTCTATCTCTCTTAGTATCTCTCTCTCCCTCAGTTTCTCTTTCCCTTCCCTGAGTCTATCACTCTCTCCCTCTCTCCCTGTCTTTTCTCTGTTCCTGTCTCTACCCCTCTCTCAATCTCTCTCAATCTCTCGTTCTCTCTCTCCCTTAGTATCTGTCCCTCCCTTCCCACAGGCTATCACTCTCTCTCTTCCTCATTCTCTCTTCCTGTCTTTCTCTCTCTGTCCCTCAGTCTCTACTCCTCTCTTAATCTCGCTCTGTCTCTCTTTCTCTCTCTCTCTCTCTCTCTCTCTCTGTAGCGGTCAGGGTGCTGTGGTTGTTAAGCGGGGTTTGTTCTGAAGCTCAGTGTCTGACAGCTAAAAATCAGTCTGTAATTCAGGGATCAAACTCTAAACCTACTTGACAGCCCAACACTCATCGTGCCTTTACTTTTTTCATCCCTCCCTCTTTCTCCTCTATCCCTTCTCCACTTTTCTCCTTACTCTTTCGCTCTCTTTCCCCCTCTACCCTTTTCTCCCCCTCCATCTCTCTTTATCTGTCTCTCTGTCATTTTCCTCATCTATACTCTCTTCTCTCGTTTTGCCTCGTTCCTTTGCCTGAAGAAGGGTTTAAAAACAACACTGAATGAAATAATAATATAAATATACAATAACAGTAATAATAACAGTAGCCGGTGGGGTATTAGACAATGCAGTAAAAGTATTGTACTTATTTGGGCAAAGGGTGTAAACGGTCACTCGCTGTCCTTCAGCTTGTGGCAGGTGTAAACATACGGTGCTGCCAGTGCTGCCATTTTTTTCCTCCCTGTCTCTGGCTCTGTAATTTCTTTCCATCCGTCTCTCTCTCTGTTTTCTCTCTCTCTCTCTCTCTCTCTCTCTCTCTCTCAGTTGAGTTGAACAGTGCTTTATTGGCATGAATGTATTAAGACGGTTGCTAAAGCATTAAACAATAAATACATAAAAATAAATAAAGAAAAATAATATTATAGATGCAACTTTGAGAACAACAGAAATATGTACAGGATTACTGATAGACAATATGTAAGTGAGTAACAATCAGTAATGATGAGTGATGGGTTGTTGATGGCGGTCACTGGTTGTCCCTCAGGTTGTAACAGGCTGTCACGTATCTGGCTGCATGTATAATCAGCTCACTCTTCTCTCCTAATATGTATGGTAGCTTCTCTCTGTCTGTCTGTCTGTCTCTCCCTCTATCTTTCTCTCTCTCTCGCTCATGTGAATGCAGATTTTTCTCATTAAGGCTGAATCTCGTTTACAGCCTGGAGGGAATAAACTCAGACACACATACATTTACTGAAAGGTCTCCCAAACGTTTAATGCATGCAGGGCTTATACTGTGTTTAAGGGTTTTCACCCGCACGTCTGTCCAAGGGCCTATCTGTGTGGGATGGACAGATTACACCCCCACTCCCACATGTCCAGTCCAGTCCATCTCTGCCCTCCAGTAAGACTGCTTTCCTGACCATACATTCTCCGGCGTGCAGCGCCTGTGTTTCCTGTTCTACACAAAGCTGGATCTGAAACGACTGTTGAGGTTACAGTGTCAGCTGTAATTACAGAAGGACACAGAGAAACACTCATAAGTATTCAGTATCGTTGGTGGATGTTGCGCCTGAACCGCTCAAGGCCAAAACAGCTGAACAGACATGTCTCAGGAGCTGAAGTCATCCTCAAATCCGCACTGTGTTTATACAGAACCATCACCATCACAGAACCTTCAGTATCACTGAGCACAGTAGTTGGCTGTAATGAGGTGTGGACATTCGACTTTAATATTCTTTAAGGAGACGAGAGATTGGCTTACAAATATTAAAAGTAAAATGTGTTATAAAGATTTGATTATTAATAATAATAACAATAATAAATTATTACTAATGTCTCAAATGAAAGCTTCAGGATTGAGAAGATGTTTCAGAATATTTTGAGTTCTGACTAATGAGGAGGAATAAAGCTTCATTTGTTGGAACTTCTTTATCACAATTGACAGTTTGATTCTATATAACATTCATTTTCATGTAGCAAACATTTGAATTATTAATTATTTATTTATTTAATTATAGTCCAGGCAACACGTGTCTGTTCAGCTGCTGGTTCCAACAGGCATGAGGTAGGCAGTTCTCCATTGTGCTCACGATAGCCCATTCAGTGGTCGTCTTGGCTGTTTGAAAACACCATTCTTAGCTTCACATAGGTGTTGGAGGTGAGATAGGATGTTTGGAACCTTATACTTTATAAAACCTGTTAAACCCAAGCTATCAGGACCTCTATGACTATGGCTGAACCATTTTAACTGTAGATCTCATGGGACCTTTCCCCAAAAGTTCCTAGCAAAATGAGTATATTTCTGTTGTGGTAGATCACTGTAGTTCCCACAGCCTACTGCCAAAACCCATAACTGCCGGTAGTCTTTGTGTTTCCATGTGTTTTTCCTTTGTCTACACAAAGTGTACAGAACAGTAGCAAACACAACTACATAAATATCAGGATTTCTGTATTGATTACTAATGAAATGTAGTCTGATCATTACCCAAGTCACAATTCTAAACAAACAAAAATGAAACTAATAACACACAAACAGTTATACTTCTCGTGTCTGTTGTTGAGCGGATTGAGCACACAGGTGCTCTACCTGCTTACTAATGAACCTGTTTTTCTCTAGAGGTTTGTGTAGACCATAAACAACTAACGTTCATCTACATCAATCCATGCTTAGACAAACTGTCTGCAAACGGAGAACATTCAGGACCCTTTCTGTTCTCCTCTAGGAGTAGATGTTCTATTAAGATCACCCCAAGAACACAACAAGCTCCAAGATTAACAGCGTAAAGACATAAAGAAGACCTTGTGCCCACTATTCAAAACACTGAACAAGAAGAACACTATGGATGGTGTTCCATGAAAAAAGAAATGCATCTCAGTTTAGACTATCCAGACCAGCTGGCTGTTTCCTAGTGACTCTGAGACAAAAGTACAGCTTCTTAGCACAAACACACAACGTGTGAAAAAACCTCACCCCAACTGTGAAGCTTGGTGGAGGCTGCATCATGGTTTGGACCTGCTTCGGTCGGAACAATCATTGAGGAACAAAGGAATTCAAAGGTGTTTCATAATATTTTACAAGAGAACATAAGTTCAGCAACACATGGGCTCAAGCTGAGGAGACATGTGAAGACAATGACCCATGGCACATAAGTGTCTCACCTACGGCTGATATAAAAGACAATCTGTGTTTCAGAATAGTGATAGTCCAGTAAAGATACTGTGGCCTGACCTGAAGGAGGCTATGCCAACAACACTACTTCTGAGTGGTGTTGTTGCCAAGCTGCTATTTTGACAACGCTGCTGTCGGACCGTGAGGCCACTATACTGACTATGTTCTTGTAAAAGACTGTGCCGTTTACAGACCGCTTCACCAACTATGTTGCTGTGGGGCTCTGCTGTTGACAAACAACGATGAATATGGTGCTGCCAGTCTATGCTGTTGGCAGGCCACTACATCAGCTACGATGCTGCCGGTACTGTTGGCAGCCTGCTATGTCAACTATGCCGCTGCCAGACAGTGCTGTTGACAAGCTGATACATTGACTCCAGTGCTGATTATCTGTATCATTGCTGTTACATGATCATGCAGCAACCACGCCACATACAATTAAAAGGAACTTAACTAAACAAATTGGAAGTTCCACCAAAGAAAACCACAGATAGCCAGAGGTGAAGATAGCAGGTAGCCAGATAGAGAGAATGCCTCAGCAGAGAAACTACAAAGAAACGGCAAGTCGTAAAGTTCTTTGAAAGAAAGAACATGAGCATTCACAGTAATGGTGTCACGGCTTGCCATTCCCTTCCCTAAGAGGATAGTAAAGGAAAGCCTGCCATAATAGTTCAGTTTGTGAATCGAAACACAAGACTGGACTCTGGAGGCAGAAAAAGGCGAAGGGGAGAGGAGTGTACCTGAATGAGCATCTCACAAAAAAAAATCTAAAGAGGCCAAAGTAGTTTTGAATCAATATGGATCAGGACTTACAAAACCCTGTGTGCTAAAACCATGGAACATTAGGTCATATAAGGGCAGGTCGCCTGTGAAAGGAGCAGTAAACACAACAATGACAGGAGCTATGACTGCAGCGCTTGGCCAGCGTCCAATACCGCATGCTCTCTGCAAGAACCTACGTTCAGCAGCAAACAGAAGAAGGGAAGAGTTAATGTTAGTGCTGCTCTCCATCGCTGGAGTCGGTGTTGGAGAGGAAAGAGAGGGAGTTTGTGAAAGAACTCGGAATGTTTGTTCTAGACGTGTCAGTAAACAGCTGTTAATGCTGACGGGGAGGAGGAAGCACTGTACATTTCCTTGTCTCCTATGATCTTTGTTTATGTTCTGGTGATACACTGCCCCCTAGTGTTTGTAGTGTGAGGTTTAAAAAGCCAGTAGGACAAACAACAAAGACGGAAAGAGACCTGGGTCTGCAGGTGATGAACGTTAGATGAAGTAAGTATTATGGTGAATATGCACTAAATGTTTTAGTTTGTGCTATTTTTATTCTGTTGAGCTCCAAACAGAGAGAAGGAAAGATCAGGATAGGCTTCAGCCTCCATGAGCATGAGTTCAGTAATGGATACAACGTGTGTGTGTGTGTGTGCTGTATCCATTACTGAACTCATCATGATGGAGGTTAGAGGTGTAACCTGTTAAAAGCTGTGAGAAAGAGAAGGAGCCGCGGTATGTGTGTGTGCGTGTGTGCGCGCGTGTGTGTGCGTGTGTGTATAATGAGTTTGGCGTGTGTCCAGTCTCTGAGCTGGTGTGTTTTCTGTTAAAACTCTCTGAGAGGGAGATTTTCGAGAGTGTGTGTGTGCACGTGTTGGTGTATGTGTGTCAACGTGGGTGGGGGGGGGGTTGGTGGGGTCTGGGGTCTAATCTCATCTCTGAATTACAGCAGAGCTCTCTCATCCCATCTCCTCTCTTTTTTTCTGTCTGTGTTCACCCCACTTTCCTGAGACAATCACTCTCTCTCCCTCTCTCACCTATTCCACACCTGAGCTTTCACTCAACCTTGCACAGCCAGCACACCACCGTTTTATTGCACACACACAAATAAGCAGGGACACCGTGCCTCCCTCTCCACATAATCTTCCAGAGCGATTTTCACTGCTACTATTCCATCAATAACTGCAAAGCAGCAATTAAAGTGAAAGAGATTAAACTGATAGTTCTGAAAGAAAAAATCAGATAAAGCTATCTGCCCCCCCAACAAACACACACACACACACACACACACACACACACACACACAGACCGACAATACAGTCAATCAGTCAAGACAGATTTGAAGCTTCCTTCTTTAGTTTAGCACTGGAACTACAAAGTCTCAGAAGCTCAAGTTAAACTGCTATTACTGTGTTTTATGAGGAAGATGTTTGTGACGACTGTTTTAGAGTAAGATATAATATGAGGTTTAACCTGTGCCGAAATGATCTGGATCCACAACCAGAATTGGATTCAGCTCCTTGTTCACATTAAATACACTGCTCAAAAAAGTAAAGGGAACACTTTGAAAACACATCAGATCTCAATGGGAAAAAAATCATGCAGAATATCTTTCCTCCTATAGACTGGGTAATGTGTTAGGAAGGAAAGGATGCCACATCGTTTGATGGAAATGAAAATGATCACCCCACAGAGGGTTGAATTCAAAGACACCCTGAAAATCAAAGCGAGTAAATGATGCAGCAGGCTCGTCCATTTAACCCAAATTCCATTGCAGCAACTCAGAATGGTACTCAGTAGTTTGTATGGCCTCCACATGCTCCTAATGAGATGACGGATGGTGTCCTGGGGGATCTCCTCCCAGATCTGGACCAGGGCATCACTGAGCTCCTGGAGAGTCTGAAGTGCAACCTGGTTCTCCACGGCGCCTGCAAAGCCTGTCGCGTCTGTCACATGTGCTCAGCCCTCATGAGGCCTGTTTCTGATTGTTTGGTCAGACACATTCTACAAACTATTTAATATGTATTAAAAGAAATGTGGAATAGTTCACAACTTACACTACCAACCATCAACTATATAAAAGTTATTCAGAAACTCTCTGATTGGTCAACAATTCATGAATCTGAAGGGTCAGGAATATAGCCTAGGAATATAAAAATCTATATAATATAGAAGTCAGGTTACTGATAAATCAGTAAATTAGGATTACATCCTTTGATGATTTGTAACATATATATATATATATATATATATATATATATATATATATATATATATATATATATATATATATATATATATATATATATAAAGTACAAGAAATGTACTTTACTTACACTTTCAAAATATTTTTAGGACATTGCTAGCAAAGTAGCTTTGAAGTGCACTTTGAAATGAGTGTATTAACAATTACATAAACTACAATGGTAAATTAGTGTATTCCTCCAAAATGCAATGCAGCATTGACCAATACAAATGTGTGAGCAATTTATGTTAGCTAGTAAGCTAGTGTTATTAAAATGTCTTTTAGGATAATTAATTCTAACTTAAAACTTGTAACAACACCATTAACATAAACAGTAACAACACCATTAACAACAACAGTAACAACACCATTAACATAAAGCACTTTTTAATACACTAAGAGCTTTTTTAGGACACCTCATGATCACGAGAATGTATAATACTGCTATTACAGTACATAAGAGGACACTCTTGAAATATGTTTTTGTACATTTATTGTCATTTAATACAAAATATATATTCTAAAACTTGGGTCTGCTTCATTTCACTTACATTTTAGAGCAAGAACATATTAAGAACACTTAAGAACATATTTGGCTATAGATTACAGGAAATATACTATGCATTTTGACCTATACAGCATCGTTTCTGCACCATGCGTGCATGATTATTGTTTACAGTACAAGACTTACTGATATTTGAGAATTTGTAGTCTTTGGAGGGTGTTCAGTAGTTTTGTCACACCTAGGCTACTTAATGATTTGCATTACTTAATTCTTGCTGTTGATAGATTTTTTTTTTAACCATTGTTCTACAATTTTTAGTTACTATTTAATCTCGCTATTTATTGTTTGGGAGAGGATCAAGACACATTTTCTGTAGAACAGCTCAGTGAGCTCAGTGCATAGACAAGGTTTAACTGAACGTCCCTGCATAGCTGTCTGCTACTCTTCATGAGCTCCTTCACCAATACACAGCACAGTAATAAACACTCTGTTCTGAACACCACCATGCTAAAAATTCGGCATAGTCTTCCATCTTGTAATTGCACTGTAGAGTTTATCCTTTTTTAGACTTCTGTTACTGCTTCTGTTACTTCTGATAGAGTATGCCTTTTATAATGAAATGATAACATACACCGTGTCTGACTGTAACCTCTAGTAAGTGTTTGTAATGCGGACAGTCTGGCATGATGGGGATTTCCAAAAAACCCTGGCATTTTCATTCATGCTAGTTGATAAATTGTGTTTTTAACCCCGTCATTATCATCTGCCATTATCTTTTCTGCTTCTGTGTTAGACTCCTCCAGCAAAGAAATCTTTTAACTATCTGCTCAGGAACATGCATGGTTCCATGGAAGTCATGTGACAGTGCCCCATTAAATGATTCAAAGGAAAAGCTTGAAGTGGCCCACAGTAAATGAACACTGAATGTCATATTTGCTGCTCCATATAACTATTCAAACTGCATAGTGAACTTTTGGTAAGCTCTTTCCACTACTTCAGTATCACCATGTTTCACCTTTTCTCCCAAAAGAATGTGCATAGCAAACACTAACAGAAAAATGTGGTTTCAGTTTTTTTTTTAGTGAAACCCCATTCAGTACAGGCAGAGCATAAAATAAGAGGAATGACCTCCACTCCGATGCTTTCCAATATTCTCTGTCTGCCACAGATTGTGGTAGTCTGGTTATCTCAACTGAGGGTTGAATTGCAAGTTGTTTGTCAATGTGGTTTGATTTTGTTCCTGTGTACCACTCTTTGTCATGGTGTCTTGAGTCGAATCACAGTTTAGCTAGTTATCTTGTCACACCAAGGCAGACACAGTGTTGATACTCTGGAACAAATCCATTTATCATTTAGAGTTGCGGTAATGGCAACGGACTTTCACTCCCATTACAGGATTTTATGGTCTTCCATTCAATTCAATTCAACTTTATTGTCATCATACCAATACAGGGTTGTATAACGTATAACGTAACACAGTCAGGCTCCTCCTCCAGTGCAGTTACAAAATATATGTGTATATATAAATAGTGTTGTGCAAAGACAAACAGACAAAAACAAAACACAAAACAATTGTGTGCTAACAGCACGGTACGTGTGCAGGACATGTGCAAGGAGTAAGAGCAGTATCAGTTGAGTATGTGGTTGTAAACAGTATAGATATATAAAGTGTACAGTGCAGGGAGAATAGCATCTGATGTTGATCAAAGTGCTCAGCTTCAGTTCTGTGCTGTGGCCTTTGGGCTTAGTTTGTGTAAGGACCATAACATGGTAACAGAAATAACATCCCTAAAACCCATTAAACTGTTTGGTATTTCTCAGAAGTGGGCGAGCAACTGAATCTGAACTGCATTTGAGAGCATACACCTTGGAGACATGCTCTACGTTTGCTGAGTCTTTCCATTTAATGCCATCTTTTTCTAGAACTAAGAGTTCATCTACAAATGGCCCCAAAAATGTTGGTATGTTTGACTTCTTCTTCCCAAACCAGAGACACGGAAGACATACTGTATATTTGCCTTGCGTACTTTAGGCTTAAGTTCAATAACCTGGCACTGAATGGGCCAGATTTGATACTTTGAGCTCTTAAGCACTGTTCCAAATTAAAGAAACATCATCCTCACTCCGGATTTTTTGAGCTTATGGTATTATCTCCTGAAATGGCATCTGAAGACAGCTGAAAACAAAAACTTAATAGTAAAGTCAAATGCTAACAACCTGCTGGTTTGGTGTCTTTTGCTAACCAACTGTTGTTGTAGACACGTTGTGTTCTGGTTGTTTCTCAGACATTTTTCTGAGAGAACTATAATCATGATAGATACTCATAAGACACATGCTAAAAGGTTAGTGATAAATACAAAATCATATCTGGTTACTTTTGCATCTTTCATATTTAGGACATTGCATTGTGGGATTGTAAGCAGAAAATCATGTATGTGCCATCTAAAATATGTTTTGTTATATTGTGTAAATAAAACAGTGCCTAATCCCTTACTCAGACCTACACTATTGAAACAAATGGACACTCCTAACAACTCAATGAAAAGGCCATTGAAAAGCACAAGTAAACGACCGCGGGAGCTGTAGCCAGTAGGAAGCCGGGTAAACTCGCCGCTCTACTTGGAATGGCCAGACATACCGAGGGGACAGTTTTCTTTTGTTGTGCTTAAGGGGAAGGTCCTTAGCAGCCAGCCACACCCTCTGACTGAGTGGAATGACGATCCCAATCTCCCCTTATTATCTGCAGTCTCCTTATGAGTGGCTAACTGGACCACCAGGGTGACACAGGCCCGCCGCCATGCACTTCGACATTATCAGACCATGTGGCTAGCCGAGGACACAGCAGCAGTGCCCTTATCGTACAACCTATTATAACACCAGCCGGGCTGTTAAACACAAAACGGCTGAAAAATAAGGCCCACCTGGCCTGCCTGGGGTTCAGTTGTTTGGACCCCTCAATATAAGTTTCTTGTGATCCACCCAGACCAAGAATGAATGTTTGGCCCCCTCAAGCCAGTGCCGCCATTCCTCCAAAGCCATCTTGATGGCCAAGAGCTCCCTGTTACCCACATGTGGGAGGTAGGCACAGGGGTGCAATTTCTGGTCCTGACCAGAGCATTGGGAGAGGACCGCACCCACCCCTACTTCGGAGGCATTGACCTCCAATACAAACAGTAGCTCTGGGTCTGGTTGGTGGAGTATAGGAGCTGATGTAAGCCTCCGATTGAGCTCTTTAAATCCTTCCTGAGCTGCATTGGTCCATCGAAATAGACCAGGCTGTTTCCTTGTCGGGGCAGAGAGCAGCGCCGTAACCGACCCAAACCCTTGGATGAAGCGCCGATAGAAATTGGTGAAGCCCAAGAAGCATTGGACAAGGCGGAGTGAGGCCACTCAGCTTCTGCCTTTAGCTGGAACCATAGCCAGGGTACCCCTGGAGACCACAAACACAAGAAATTGGACAGAGGATGCGTGGAACTAGGATTTCTCCAGTTTCAAGTAGAGGTGGTTCTCCAGGAGTAGTTGTAGGATCCGGCGTGGTATAGGGATGTATCTTCCTATAGCCTTGGTGTGGGGGAACCCATGCAGGGCCACAAGGAACTTTGTGGTGGCCAAAGCTGTGGGGCTGCCTGTGGAATCCCCACTGACACCCCTCCCGGTCTCTGCCATAGACGGGAAGCCGATTAGGTCGGTTATTACAACAGGGCCAGGATTGGAACAGGTGATCTTGCATGCGGGAGGTGTATGTGCTAACCACTACTCCACAAGGGTAGTGGTATGCCGGTGGATGAGTGGGGAGGTGAAAAGTTTGATGGAGGAAAAAACTAAAAAAGGGAGGAAGTAAACTGACACCCTGAGGAGGAAAATATGAGCGAAGTGACAAAGAACATGGAGGGAAAAGAAAACACTGACGGGAGGTAAGAAACGATAACACAACCGGGTTAGAACCGCTGCGCAACAGTGGGAAAATGACAACAAAGGTGCCAAAAACAAAGAAAGAAAGAAGGTGATCAAACCGTGTGCACTCAGTTTGTATCGCTAAACTAAAAAGGCAGATACTTGTTAAAAGAACGAGTATCATTTAAACTCTGAAACTAAAGAAAAATAGGAAAAGGTAATTTCTTAACAAAACAGGGAAAGAAACTGAAAGCAGAGCCAAGAGGACCCAAGATGGCTGGTGAGCAAACTGGTAGCCTTTTCTTTTCTTTTTTTTTCTTTTGAACTAGGAGCAGGTACAAGCTGTACCGAGCGTGGCGTGGCCTGAACAGAATCAAGACTCCGCACCATCTGAACACTGGGCAGTCCTTATAAGAGCAATAAGAGTGGTAGAGCATGGCCTCCCTCTGGTGGTGGGAGGACCATGGTGTGGATGGCCCCTTGCATTATTTATTATTTTTTTATTCTTATAGAAATTTTTTAAAAGCTGACAGTTTTACAGACTATTGTCTGTCCAAGTTTGACACCTTCTTAGAGATTTTGTATTTTTTCCCCATCATCCTTGAAATACTTATGTTGATGCAGTTGACTGCCTTTACAGCTAATATTTATTTAGCTACATCATGTTAGTCTTATTAATGCTTGTTTTGAACTTTAAACTTATTTTCGATAACAACAGTGCGGTAAAAAATCCGGAGACTAAATTTTACAGCTGTTATTGACAGTTCTTGTTATATTTTGTACATAACTGTTATTTTACTTCTAATACCCTTTGGTTCAGAAATGAAAAAATGGCAAAGGCTGCGACAGACAGAGTCCTTTCCCAGCTTAAGTCTTCATTGCTGAGTAGAAGGTCATAAACCTTCAGACTTAGATGCCTGTGTGGACTTATTTGATCCACCACAGGTGTCTGGATCAACTGTAAGTAGTACCATAACATAATACAGTCAAGGAAAACCATGTACTGTTTAATTCTACGCTTGTATGTTTTTGCAAGTAGGCTCCTATGCTACTAGTTTACAAAACAAAATAAAAGTCAGTAACAACATAATATAAAGTAACTTGCCAACAAATATAAACATAGATAAAAATCATAATTGTAAGGGTGTCATGTTAAACCATAAATGTTCACTGGATATTAAAATTTGATGAAACAAATATTATAAAATTAAACAATGTTCTAAAATGGAAACTTTAAAATTTAGTAAATTCAAAGGCTTGTTTAGCATCGTTTTTTTAAGCATAGCATTATAGGAATTAAAATTTTTACAGAATGTAAATGTTAGCTCCGCCCCCTTTAATAATACTCACCTTAACCAGAGACATCTAAAATCAAACAGAACCTAGCAGGAAAAAACACAGTTAAATTAACAGTAAAAGGTTACGGTAACAAAATACTTACATGAGGACTGTGTCAACAAACCTCTAAATTAAATAACATGCAATAACAGCATTCAGTAACACAAAGACAAGGGAACTAAAAGAGAAATACTTTTGAGATTGTTTCCTATCCTGAGTTAGGAAACCCGCTAATCTCTATTGTCCAGTCCCTTTTCCAAGGTTTAAATATGGCACTTACTCAGTCCTTTGTGGGAGCAACTTACATGGGACAAATCACGCCTGAAGGACAGCAATTCCCTAGTCCGATGCACAGGGATGTGCATACAGTTAAAGGCGGGAGGGTGTAACCCAGGTCTCATATGGGTCACTGAAAGACACTGAGACAAGTGGATTTTAGAATTGTAATTACCAAACATCTAAGCAGAAATAAGCAATAATTAGCATGAACTAAATAGGAAGTAAAACTCTACCTGAAAGCACACAGTAAAACCTTAATAATACTCACCTTAACCAGAGACATCTAAAATCAAACGGAACCTAGCAGGAAAAAACACAGTTAAATTAACAGTAAAAGGTTACGGTAACAAAATACTTACCTGAGGACTGTGTCAACAAACCCCTAAATTAAATAACATGCAATAACAGCATTCAGTAATACAAAGACAAACAAGGGAACTAAAAGAGAAATACTTTTGAGATTGTTTCCATTTTATTTTATATTTTGGGAATACTCACCTGAATACCTACCTGTGGGTAGGCTGATTACTGTTCTTTGAAGAAGTACATTGTACATTTATTTTATTTATTTACAGAAGGTGATATTTTGATTAAGTTGGGAGACTTGTTTCATATTTGTTTATAGTTTATTTTCTTTAATACAAATTCCTGAGTTTATTGTATCCCTGGTCTCGACTCTTTCATGTCTTTTGCTCCGTGAGCGAACCTAACTGGTCCATTGGTTAAATATACTGTATTTGTGTTAAGGTAGTTCACCACACACGTGTTACAGGGCAATTGTGGCGAGCCAGCCAGGAGCCATTAGAGTTGAAGAGTGAGACCAGTGAATTAACACACACAGAATTAAGCTTAGCAAAATCTAGAACTGACCAAAACTCAAAAGTACTATTCAACATGGAGATTGTAGTCCTCATTAGTGGGTTAACTGAAACTGAAGCAGATACGGAACTTACTGACTATTTAGAGCAACATGGCCGCATTAAGAGGGTACTCCGTTTTGATAACCCTACTTCATTATTCCACAAAAATGCCATAGTGGAGTTTGAGTTCCTCAGCTCTTGAGACTTTAAAACCCCGGCTGCCCTATACTTACCCTAGTTCAAGGCAAGAAGGTATCTCTTACCAAATTAGAGCTTTGGTGACTGTGTATGTGCCTTCAGTCACAAAAAGTGATACACACTGGCTATTAGGAGAACTGCAAATGCTAGCAGCACAGAGCAAAAGGCCCCTAGCGGAGCTTTTGCAAGAACAACTCTCTCTATGCCGTGAAGCTATTTCTTAAGTCATGAAGACATTCAAACTGACCCAATCCAAAATTATTCATCAATTTCCAGTGAAGCTCTTCCGGTGAATCGAATGTCTTCAACCCATTCAAATTCACAGACGCACTAAGGTTCCCCAGAGGTGAATTTTGAAAGACCACCTGAACCAAATCCAGTGCTGTCACTAAATGAATTAAACCCACCTGCTATCCAGCGCTTTGTTGTTAAACACATTGTGAGAGGTGAAGAGACAGCAGCTCATGCATCTGTAAGACTCAGAGCCATCTTGGGAAGAAAACCCCACCCAAATAACGAGGTTGATTATGATACATGGAGGAACAATGTGGAACTTCTGTTGCAAGATCCTGCATTGTCAGACCTAAGTAGGTCTAGATAAATTCTTGATATACTCTTGCCTCCTGCAGCTAACCTGGTAAAGCATTTGGGACCAAGGGCTACTCCGACAGCTTACCTTGACTTACTCAACTCTGTTTTTGTCACCGTTGAAGATGATGATGAACTTTTTGCAAAGTTTCTCAGTACTATGCAGGATGCTGGTGAAAAGCCATCTGAATACCTCCAAAGGCTCTACATGGTAATGAACAAAGTGATCAAACAAGGCTGCCAGTGAATCTGACAGGCATATGTTGAGATAATGCATTAATTGCTGACCTCCAGTTGGAGCAGAAAAAAAATAGACCACCTCAGTTCTTGAGCTTTTATTCCTTCTTCGTACAGAAGAGGATAAGCAGACAGCTAAAGACCTGCGAATGAAGAAGCATCTTGGTAGTGCAAATTTTCGTGCCCATTCTCATGCTGTTAGAGCTGAGCCATGTGACATAGACAAAGAGAAAGAACCCCTTGGTGTTGATGTTGAAGGACTGAGAAAACAAATTAGAGAGCTGCAAAGACAACTTTAAGCACTAAAACCCAAAAGGAGTCCTCAGCCATCTGAGGACTGCATTTTGAAACTAAAACAACAAGTGGCTGAACTCCAGACTCAGGTTGCCAATATGGTAGCTTCACATCAGCACAGACCAGGTGCAACATTGTTAGAAGTTCGAAACATGAACACTGGTAGGGGCATGACATATGAACCTAACAAATGTTTCCCAAAAGTCCACTGGTAGGCCAAAGCCCTGGTACTGTTTTTGCTGTGATGAAGATGGACATACTGCTACATCTTGTACTGCTGATCCTAATCCTTCACTAGTAGCTGCCAAGAAGAAGTGCTTGGAATTTTCAACACAATTCTGTGGACCAAACAAGCTCACAGGCAAAGCAATAAAAAAACAAGCAATAAAAGTGCTCAGAGTAAGACCCAAGGTAATTTGCCAAGTGGTCTAGTAGGAATCAAGTGTACGTCCCGTGTTGTCATAGATGGAAAGACATATGACTGTCTGCTTGATACAGGATCACAGGTGACTACCATTTCTCAATCATTCTATGAGGCACATCAGCCATCTTTGTCTTGTAAACCCATCGATGATCTTCTTGAAGTGGAAGCAGCGAATGGACAGCCTGTTCCATATTCAGGCTATGTAGAAGTTCCTTCTCTGGCATTAGTTGTTGCCGATATCAGTGAAAGAGCACAGCCTACCTTGCTAATAGGAACCAACACTTTGGATGTCCTATATGGGAAATATTGTGAGAGGAATCAGCCCAAACTTCAGTCACAACACTATGGCTACAAGATGGTGCTGAGAACACTGGAAGTAAGGCGCAAGCAAACTGAAAACTGTGTAGTGGGCACAGTGAGGTTCAACAGTGAGGTACCTGAAGTCATTCCAGTGCATCATTGTTCTGTTTTGGAAGGCTCTGTGAACCACAGTAGTGCTGACCGATGGGTTGTTCTCGAATCGCCCTCAACTGCTGCCCTTCCTAGTGGTCTCATTATAGCCAACAGCTTGATTACTCTGCCTGATAAGTCCCACACTAAGTTGCCAGTTGTGCTAAAAAAATGAGACAGACCATGACATCACCCTTACTCCTAAGCGAGTACTCGCAGAGTTGCACGCTTTGCAACAGATTCTGCCCAGTGACACGTTGAATAATTCAGCTGTCCAGATAAAGTTTGATTTTGTTTATTCTCCAATTCCTGTTGGGTGGAAAGAGAGGATAGAATGTAAGCTTAGAGCTATACCCGAGGTTTTTGCACAACACGATCTTGACTTTTTGGACAACAAAGTGAAACATCGCATCAAACTACATGATGAGACTCCTTTCAAGCAGCGAGCTAGACCCATACATCCTCAAGACTTCGATGCAGTCCGAAGACATCTAGAGGAGTTCTTAGAATCTGGAGTGATCAGAGAGTCAGAATCTTCGTTTTCTTCCCCTATTGTTGTCGTGCGGAAGAAAAATGGTGATGTAAGACTCTGTATCGATTACCGTAAGCTCAATCTGCAAACGGTGAAAGATGCTTATGCCCTACCCAATTTGGAGGAGACATTCTCTGTGTTGACAGGATCCAAGTGGTTCTCTGTACTTGACTTGAGATCTGGGTATTACCAGGTGGAACTGGAAGAAACAGACAAACATAAAACAGCTTTTGTGTGCCCATTAGGATTTTGGGAATTTAATCGTATGTCACAGGGTATTACGAATGCACCAAGCACATTCCAAAGACTAATGGAAAAGTGTATGTCTGACCGTAACCTAAAAGAAGTCCTTGTGTTTCTGGATGACCTCATCATCTTCTCAGAAACCCTGGAAGAACATGAAGAAAGACTACTCAGGGTTCTCCAACGTTTGAAGGAGTACAGCCTAAAACTGTAACCCGAAAAGTGCAAATTCTTTCAGACATCTGTTAAATACCTGGGACCAGTAATAGTGTTAAAACCGATCCAGAAAAATTGAAGCTTTGAAGAACTGGCCGAGCCCAAACAATCTCAAAGAAATCCAATCTTTCCTAGGATTCGCAGGCTATTACCGGAGGTTTATTCAAGATTACTCCAAAATAGTTAAGCCGCTAAATGATCTAACTGCTGGGTATGGTACTACAAGAAGAGGATGTAAACGGAAACCCAAAGATCAAAACCTGTACTATAAGCCAAAAGAGCAGTTCGGAGACCGCTGGACACAGAGCTGCTCACCTCAGCTTTGTGACACGATTTGCTAATCCCCAGCTCATACTTCAGCTCCTGTGTTGGGATTTTGCTAATCTCGGAGGGGCCATACCAGGAGCAAGATGGACGCAAAAGGGTCATTGCTTATGCCAGGCGTGGTCTTTCAAAGATTGAAGCACGATATCCAGCACACAAGCTTGAATTTTTGGTTCTAAAGTGGGCGGTAACTGAAAAGTTCAGTGATTATCTCTATGGAAGCTCATTCACAGTGGTCACTGATAGCGACCCTCTGACGTATATTCTCACTTCAGCCAAGTTGGACGCCACAAGCTACAGGTGGTTGTCAGCCTTGTCAACATTCTCTTTCCAGCTGCAGTATAGGCCTGGTAAACACAACTTGTCTCTCAAGGTGCCCCATGAACACTTGGGTGGACAACCCTGCATCGCAGAAGGAGCATGATAGAATCAGACAGTTCACACTGAAGCATTTGCCTGAGCTTACCACTGACACTAAAGTGAGCACAGAAGTAGTCCAAGCGATCTGTGAGGCCAGGTTAGTGTGTCAATTGTCTGTAGATCCACCAGAGGTTAAAAGCATTCCCTTAGTGGAATCCCTTGCCACTCATCCTGATTCATTACCTGATGGTTTTGTGCAAGGTGAACACCTTGAGGGTTTGCCAGTAATTCCAGAAATAACCGAAACCGAATTAAGGGAGCAACAGAGATCTCATTCTGTTATCAGGGAAGTGATTTCATCCCTCGAAAGGGGAGAAGTGCCACCTCCATCTGTGAGAAGGGAGATGCCACAACTTTCTCTGATGTGTCGAGAATGGAATAGATTAGAACTGATAAATGGAACTTTGTACAGGAAAAGACAAGATGGACAAGCGGTCCAATACCAGCTAGTTCTACCAGAGGAGCTAAGAGAGATAGTGATGACAAGTCTACATGACGATATGGGTCACCTAGGGGTGGAACGCACCCTCGATCTCCTAAGGTCACGTTTCTATTGGCCCAAAATGTCATCAGATGTCGAGACAAAGATAAAGACTTGTAGTCGTTGTGTTCTCAGGAAAGCACCACCAGAAAGAACTGCTTCAATGGTGAACATTAAAGCTACACAACTCCTAGAGTTGGTATGTATGGATTTTCTTTCACTGGAACCAGATCGCAGTAATACCAAGGATATTTTGGTGATCACCGACTACTTTACCAAGTATGCTGTAGCAGTAACAACTCCCAATCAGAAAGCTAGGACGGTAGCCAAATGTCTGTGGGAGAATTTATATAATTCTTTTATATTATTTTTTATATTCTTTTATATTATTTTATTCTGGTTCTGTTTTTCTCCATTAGCCTTGAATTTCCCTCTGGGATCAATAAAGTATCTATCTATCTATCTATCTCTATTCATTAATTTAACTCATTACGGTATCCCCTAAAAGCTTCACAGTGACCAAGGTCCTAATTTTTAATCTAAGACAATTAAGGAACTCTGTGAACTCATCGGAATGCGTAAGACGAGAACTACACCTTACCACCCACTGGGAAATCTGGTGGAAAGATTTAACCGGATGCTACTAAGCATGATTGGAACATTGCAGGAAAAAGAAAAAAAATGCATTGGCTAGACTTTGTGAAGCCCTTAGTACACGCATACAACTGTACGAAGCATAAAAGCACAGGGTTTGTTCCTTACAAGTTGATGTTTGGAAGAAAGCCAAGACTCACTCTCAGTATGTGAATCACCTGAGAAATCTACTGGGGGAGAGCTACCGTCTAGCTGCTGAGAATGCTGCCAGATCAGCTTAGAGGAACAAGACCAGATTTGACAAACGAGTCTACTCTAGAGAAAGGTGACCATGTGTTGGTCAGAAATGTGAAAATAAGAGGCAAACACAAGTTGGCAGACAAATGGGAATCCACAGTGTATGTTGTTGTGGGAAAAGCAGGAGAACTCCCAGTGTACACGATGAAGCCTGGGAATAAAGATGGGCCACCACATACATTGCATAGGGATTTGCTCCGACCCTGCAATTTTCTGTCAATAGAGGATGCAGATTTGCCTGTTCCTAAGGCTAGGAGGCCTAAGACATGCCAAACTTTACCCAAAGTTGACTTAGAAGAGGCAGATTCCAACTCTGATTCAGATGATTACCCAACTCGCTACTATCCAGGTCCCTTAAGAATTGAACCAGTGAAAGCAGTACTGATTCATGAGAATAGGAGAACACTAGATGAGTCTGACTGCAATATCCAGTCTGAACCAGTTGCAAGGCATCAGTCCGCTGAACCTGTAACCGCTGAAAGAGAAAATGTAACTGAAAGAATCCCAGAAATTGAATACTTACCTAGAGATCCTGTAGATGATCCAGCTACTTCTGAATTGTCAGAACCTGCTGTACCTGTAGAAGTGAGAGAAGAAAATGCAGAAGATCTAAAGCAGTCTGCAAAGGAATCTGAAGACAGTGAATCTGAAATATCTGCAAGACGACAAGGGGTCAACAAACCCCTAAATTAAATAACATGCAATAACAATACAGCATTCAGTAATACAAAGACAAACAGGGGAACTAAGAGAAATACTTTTGAGATTGTTTCCATTTTATTTTATATTTTGGGAATACTCACCTGAATACCTACCTGTGGGTAGGCTGATTACTGTTCTTTGAAGAAGTACATTGTACATTTATTTTATTTATTTTACAGAAGGTGATATTTTGATTTAGTTGGGAGACTTGTTTCATATTTGTTTATAGTTTATTTTCCTTAATACAAATTCCTGAGTTTATTGCATCCCTGGTCTCGACTCTTTCATGTCTTTTGCTCCGTGAGCGAACCTAACTGGTCCATTGGTTAAATATACTGTATTTGTGTTAAGGTAGTTCACCATACACGTGTTACAAGAACCTTTGTTGTGGACCAAGTGAGGAGGAAATGACCTGAAAGATCATGCATCAGGAAGTGATGGAGGCCCTGAAAGGTATGGGTATTAAAAAAGGAATGAATTTTGTTCAATAATTTCGGTTTATTATTGTATTTGTAGGTGTATTATCTGTCACATATCTATGACTGGTTTGTCCTTTTCTTTTTTATGCAGAAATACCAACCATGGTGAAGTGTGTAAAATAACTTGTTACCACCCTGAAGAGAATGCCACCTGCCCGCGATGCTAATAGTACAAGTTCTGGTTCCACCAGTCCTGCTCCAGAAATGGTATTTGGTATATCTGTACTAATAACTGTTATTATAGGTAACATTTTCTCTTATGAAATGTAGTAATGAAATATAGTCAGGTAAATATTAATAAATAATAATTATTGTTAGCTGCTTTTCACTGATAAACATAACATTAGCTAGCTTTGTGGATAACCTAATTTAGCAATGAACCACATTATAAGATGCTATAAATGATGTTTCCAGACAATTTGTAGAAGTAACAAGCTAGGGAGAATTCATAAGACTAAGAAATGATAGGTTTATTCGCTAGAACTGTTTTATAAATAAAGCTACAGTTGGGTTTGTCTACAGTTTAGCCTACACCACTTAACTAATGTTAAATGTTGACTAATTTTGGTGTTAATTTTGGTGCCTGGTGGTATTGACTTTCATGTTACACCAATACTGATTTATCTGAAATTAGCTCGCATCGAGCATAAATATGAGCAGGCCGATTTATCGGTCAGGCTCTTCTACTATGTATAGTATTGTGGATACTTGGACATAGATTTTCCTGAACAACACAAGGGTGCAGGTCAGTAGGAGTTGTTTCCGCAGACTAAACAGAATATGAATGTCCCTGACAGCGGTGCTTGTCTTGGGGTGGGGTGTATTACCTTCATAAAGTCTAACAGAAAAATTTAGAACTACTGGAAAACCGAAGTATCAGCTAGACCCGAAAAAGTTGAGTGCCCTCGTTGGTATGTATTGTTTAAGTCTTTTTATTAAAATCTTTTTTTAAATTTTTATTTCAGTGTTTGATGCCAACAACTGTCTTGAAACAGTACAAGGACTATGTGAACTTGCAAACCCCAAATTATAAAAAGTGGGTACAGTATGAAATCAATCAATTACTCAAATAAAAAAGCAGTGTGTCTTACATTACATTTACTTTTATTTGATTGCAAGCAGTATGAATCCAAGATACTTTTTGTTTTGTCTGGTCATCTTCATTTCTTTTGTTTATCTATGTCCCTTCCTGTGTTTCAGGCCTGCAACACATTCCAAACAAAGTTTGGTGTGGTAAAGCATTTACCACTTTGTTTGCAAATGTTGCTGTTTCTTCTTACTGATTCTGATAACAACAATATACGTTTTTACTGTGCGATGGTCCATCCCTGATCCCTCTGAACCCAGAGAAGTAATTGCTGCTTCTGGCCATGGTTAAACCATGGTTACAAACACCTGTTGACATCACATGTTTAAAATCACATCATTATTTGTTTTTTAATGCATTACTAGCCCCGTACATTCAAAAATGAAATTAAGTTGACCAGACAAACATGAAACATCTTGGGTTTGTACTGTCTGAAATTCATGAATTCAATATTTGCTTTTTTTTATGAATGTATTTTTTTCTAACTTTCTTTTTATTTTCTGTACTATCCCAAGTTTTTCTTATTTGGGGTTGTAATTACTTCTCTGAAGCATGGCAATTTAGATAACAGAATTATAAATGTATTTCCTATATATTGTTAGTATATTAACAGTTTCCTGAAATATGGAAGTCAAATAAACTCTTAAGTTGAAATAAAGTATATTTTTGAAAAGTATGTAATTAGTTAAAAAAGATGTACTTAAGTATATTTAAGAGCATCTTAGTGGTGTCTCAAAATAGTACAGTTAAGTACACTTAGTTCTATTTAAGTATAGTTTTAATAGCACTTATAATGATATTTACAGTATTATATTAAGTACATAGTACATCGAAAATAGCACACCTTAAGTATATTAATCATGAGTGCAAAGAAGATTACTGAGTATACTTAAATATACTTTAGAGTACTTTTCTTCTGGGAACACAGCTTTTAATTGTTCCATAAATCATCATCAACAAATCAGGAACACAGTCTTTGTTTGATTGGGCGTGGTTCCTGATTGTCACAGTCTTTGTCTCAGTCTCTACCACAGCCCTGTCTTCATCTGTGATCATGTCCTTATCCCAGTATCTGTCCCAGTTCATCTCTATTTCCAGCCTGGTTCCCTTTACTATCTTTGTCCGAGCCCAGGTCACTGTATCTGTTTTTGCTTCTGGCCTGTTCCACTCCCTGTCCTTACCACAAATCCCTGTTTGTAGCCCTGTTCCTGCCCTTGGCAGTATCTCTGTCTTGGTTCCTGTTTCAGTCTTCATCGTCATTCACATCCTTCTCTCCATTTCTTTCCAGCTTCCTGTCTTTTGGTCTTGTCCCTGCCCTAGTTCCTGTCCCAGTCCCTCTGCCTATCCCAGGCCCCTCAACACGTATCCTTCTTTCAGATTCTCCCTCAATTAGAACTTTTATTGGAACCTTGAGGGTTCGAGGTAGTAAATGCTTTCAGGCTTCCACCATGGTATCCCCCAGTCAAGCTTTGCAACTTAGTCTGTCCTGTCTTTGTTGTACTGTAGCTCCACCACCATGCCATCTTTGTTAGCTGGTCTAGACTGTAATTTTGCTATTTGCTTACCAGTGAAAGTTATACAGAAGTTATAATTAGATTGTTGACATTACTGCTCTTACTGATGCTTTACACTTTGTCAACTAGTTGCTGATCACGTGATTGACACTATGGATTCGTCAGAGATGACAACAGGTGTGAAACTT
>JAMWET010004087.1:155000-170000 GCA_024036415.1 Prochilodus magdalenae | reverse complement strand
ATCTCTCCATCATCTGATCTAATGATTGTGTAGGTGAGAGCAGGCAGACAGACAGCAGTCGCAAGGGAGCGAGTGAGCGTGCGAGCGCGCGATAGGGAGATAGACGGGTATCAAACAGAATGTGACGAGCAGCAGATAGTCCCCCTGCACTCGTTTTGTTCATCCTTTCATCCTTTCATCAGTTCTGCTTCTCCACTTTCTCCTCTACCAATGACACGTTCCATCCGCTTCCACAAAACTGAAAGAAGCCGGCACTACACACCCAGCTCTGATCACACACACACACACGCACACACACACACACACGCACACACACACACACACACACACGCACACGCACACGCACACACACACACACACACACACAGACACAGACACACTTTCGCTGAGATAGATCTTTGTTCCTACTGGAGAATGTGGCATCATTTCATTTTCACTAAAATAAAAAGAAAAAGCCAGAAAAACAGAAGGAGAGTCTCCAAAGCTAAAAGTAGAAACTCCACTTTCCTCACTGGTTGGTTTCATAATCATATACACATGAAAACTCCACAGATATGGGCACGCCTACAGAACACGAACAGCACAGACTGCACAAACCCTCCTTTATTGCTGTTCCCTGTGATCTTTCATTCAAAACATCAACAAATCTGCATGTACCCTGGTTGTTGCCACACCTTCATGTAATACGTTGTGCTCCTCCATATGCAAAGATAACAGCTCTGAGTATCCTCTAACACTCAGTGACACTGGAGAACACATAGCAAGTGATCTGAGAAGATCTCTTCATGCAGAGCCTCTCCAGATCCTTCACATTCCAGGCTTAACACTCGATTCCAACTTTGACTCTGGTGATCACTGTCCTGCTGGAGAACCCGACCACAGAAGGCAGGTTTAGGTTTAATCTCTCCTGGTACTCGGTGGAGTCTGTGGTTCCATGTATCTGAATACTCTGTTCAGGGCTTCTGGAGGAAAAACAGCCCCACCCCATCACAGAACCACCACCGTACTTCACTGTGTGGATGAGGCACTTTCCTGCATGGCTGTCTTTATATCCAGCCCCAGTGTTCGTTGATAGTGTAGAGGTTTAAAAGCAAACTAATTAAATTTTACATTTTAAATGATTTCAGTCAACCAGGTGACTCACTGTCAGGGATCGGCTCCTAACAGCTTATTGACCAAAGATTAGAAGGTGATGAAGGTAATCCATTTAAATGATACTCATGATTAAGGGATATACGGACTCAAATACTAAAGGTGTGCATCTGGAACTTTAGCTGGTTATCTTTACAGGGGGACAGACTAACAGGATCTAATGTGAGGGAAAATGGGAATCTTTGATTTATGTGCTCAGAATATGATGATCTAAGCTCAGCTACACTTTGTGCAGAGACTCTGGAGCTCAGGCCGTTATGGATTATCTGGGGAACCTTCTTCCGGTGGCATCTTAGAATAGCACTCAGTCCAATAGCTTGAATTCTGTGGAAACCTACTTCCTGTCGTGTCACATTTACCGTTCGGCAGTGGATTCAGTAGTGAGCAGCATTCCGACATGTGACAGCTGAAGGCAACGAACAGAGGTGGACCAGGCTTGGAAGTCTTTTAGAAGCCTTCAAGACTTGCAGTTCTTGGAAGCAGGGTTTTCCTTGGCATTGCAGGGAGGTGGCTTCGAGAAAGCTTGGAGCTGTACCACTATATGTGTAGCTTCTGTTAGCCAAATGATGGTTTGAATCTCAGGCTGTTTAAGCATGGTATGGACCAGCTTCAGATGAGTATTAAACCAGCCCAGGAAGGATTCTTAACGTACAGGTAAGGTTGTAAGCTCACTTGGACAAAATCTTTTCTGAAATTTAACCCTAATTTTTACGATGTGTAAGTTTAGTTCAGGCTCAGGCTCCTCTTAGAGTAGGTTGGGCCTAGTTTGTTAATTGGTGCTTCTTATGTTGGTTACGAAGAAAATGATATCTACTTACATCTTCTATAGCACACGTTATTAAGACCTAAAAAACAAAAAACCTACTTAGGAATTTAAAGAATTATCAAGAAGCTGGAGGGCACTGTTGTTCTGGGGCAGTAACAGACTTCCTCCAGCTAGCTGAACATCCTACAGAGATATTTCCTACCAGTTCTTGTCCTTCTCCTAAGGACTCAGACTCTGACTAGTATTAGGAATTAATATTCAATTTGGAAATTTCTCAGGCTGGGAAAATCTTTTTCCTTTATAGGATTGCTGTTGGGTGGATGAGACTCCTCTCTCTGGCCTACATCCAAATTCAGTCACAGCTGTTGTTGGTGCTTGTGGAGGGAGTACACAGTGTTAGGTACGGTTCAGTCTCACTCTTTAGTCATTAAGTTTCCACTTAAAACAGTGATTTTGGAGTTATTAAGTGTTCAGCATCAGATAATAAAAGTGGAATATATATATATATATAAATAATAATATAATAATATATAATAATATAAAATTACACAACTAAATATAATGTCATGGCAGTGCAGTGGATAGCACTATCACCTTACACCAAGAAGGACCCGGGTTTGATTTCCTGGTTGGGCAGACAGGGCTCTTTGCCCCTTTGTCTGTGTGGCTATCCTGCAGGTTCTCTGCTTTGAGATTAAGATATTAATAAAGATTATTAAGATATTAAATAAATCATATATATATATGGAACTTGCTATCAATAAATAGCAACATTTAAATTCCCATCATAAACTTGTGGTTTAGCTTTTGGCTTTATTGTAAACAGTACCAAACACAGTGAGAAGAAACGTCTCCACTTCTTCACCAACACACACAGCCCACTGGTCTACTGAGGAAACCCACCCCTCCACCCGCATTCAACACCAAAGTCCTTGGAGGAATGAACCTGAAACAGCCTGGCGTGAACATTTCTTCCCTTCAGGTTAGAACACATAATGGCGCACAGTGAAGGCAGTCCATACGCAATGGATGCGCGCTGTGGTTTCTGATTCATGTTAACTTTAACCTTTACCAGGGAACTTCACATTTTCTGATAATCGAAACTAATTTATGTTTACAGTGTTGAAGTAACAGATCCATTACTGCATTACTGTAAGCACTCAGGCTGAAGGCTCTGTGTCCTGCAGCTCCATATCAGAGGTTTTCAGTTGTGTTTGCTGAAAGTGTATCCTGTGTGTCCTTTCGCCTTTCAGAGAAAAAGCAGAGCAGCTGTTAGAGCAGCTTTACTGGCTGTACAGATTTTTCTTCTTTCTTGGATTTGGTTGTTCTGAGCTTTTAGGGAATGCCCTGGTGCGTGCGGTTTAGGGGTTAGTTAGATGTCATGTCTGATAAGTTTCGGAATGTGCGTCTGCCCATTTAAATGGGTGTGAAATTATGTACGATGTCTCTGTGTGTGTGTGTTTGTGTGTAATTATGTATGATGTGAATTTTCTGGCCTCTAAAAGCTTCACGCATCAATAATTTCTCAAAGGGACCGAATGCACACATACAACGACAGCTTTCAGGTGTGTGTGTCTGTGTGTGTGTGTGTGTGTCTGTGTGTGTGTGTGTGTGTGTGTGTGTGGGCTTTTTCCTTCATTGTCATTGATGAGCTGGAACACACACACACACACTTTAACATATGTTTGTATATATTGAACGACATAAACTGTGAAATCCATGAGGCTCCAGTGACCTTGTCCTTTTCACTCTCTCTCTTTTCACTTCTTCATTTATTTTTCATCCCTTTCTTCTGTTGCCTTGTTTAATTATTTTACACTCTATACGCATCCTCACCCACACAAACCGCACACTCACCCTGCCCCAGTTTGCCCTAGAACATATGCCTTTATCATCAGACTATCAGTAGAGAAGCAGAGAACCAATACAGACTGAAACTACAGAGAGAGAGAGAGAGAGAGAGAGAGAGAGAGGGGGGGAGAGAGAGAGAGAGAGAGAGAGAGAGAGAGAGAGAGAGAGAGAGAGAGAGAGAGAGAGAGAGAGAGAGAGAGAGAGAGAGAGAGAGAGAGAGAGAGAGAGAGAGAGAGATGCCTTATACAAGCCCTTCCATATGTATGTTTGTTTGTGTGTGTGTGAGAGACAGAGGGAGAGATGATCTACACAATACCTTCCACTGAGAGAGAGAGAGGTAAAGAGAAGGGCAGGAACTTGTACAGTTAAAGACTTCAGTAGAATGTGATGTATTGGACAGTACAATGTTCTGATCTGCTTCCTATGCTGTCTGTGTTCTTCTGTCTGCTCTGGCTGTCTACCCAAACTCTGCATTTAGCACTAACTTTGTCCCCATCACTGTTTACCACTAAGGTTGCCTATATACCTCTCTCTCTCTCTCTCTCTCTCTCTCTCTCTCTCTCTCTCTCTCTCTCTCTCTCTTCTCTCTCTCTCTCTCTCTCTCTCTCTCTCTCTCTCTCTCTCTCTCTGTTACTGCCTGCCTAAAAGGGTGAGCACATGGAGCGCCACCTCTGTCTCTACCTGTCTGTAAGGGTTTCTACATGCTCTCTAACTGTCTGCCTCTAAAGGCTGTTAGCACACAGTTGTGCCTTTATCACTTTCTGCCTCCACAGTTATCTACATTTAACTCACTGTCTGTAACTCACAGTGCACATTTAACTCTGTCACTGTCTGTTGTTTGTCACTAGACGTCTTACCTCTGTTGCTGTTTCTCCCTAATTTATGACACCCCTGTGTTTAATGCTTTGCACAACCTCCCAATAAAACAGCACTTCATATAACATCTTATAAGGCTGGAGAAAACAGGGTGGGAAATCAGAGACACTTAATCCTTGTGAAATCTCTCCAGATGGTTCAAGGTCCTATATCCTCTCTTGTGCACTGCCCTTCTCAGCTGACCCCACAGCCTCTCTATGGGCTTTAGATCAGTGGAATGAGATGGCCATTACAGAAGATAGATTTTCTGATCAGTAAACTGGACGTGGGTTTTGGACCACCGTTTTACAGGACAACCCAGTGACAACCCTTTTTTAAAAAAAGATCTAGATTTAAGATGTGCTAGTGTTTCGTGGAGTCAATGAGGTTTGTACCCTTACAGGGTTCCCAGGACCTTTGGAGGAAGAACAACCCCACTCTCTACATTAGTGTCTATCTTTATAGCTATGTGACTAGAAGGCTGTCCACCTGTAACCCTGTTTTTATCACTGCTTGCCTTTAAGGCTATCTACATCTAACTCATGGTGTGCCTCTGCTTTTAAGATTTCTTACTTACTTTCAACATTTATCTCTGCCTAAAATGTGCCTCTTAGGCTGTTTACGTAACCTCTAAGGTAACTTGTAGGTCTGCCTTTGTCCTGCACCCTGTAACATCAGCTGAGTTTAACACTTTAGGGGCCCTTGTACGGTACCAGGTTCTTATACTGGGGTGCAACGGTATGTGTATAGACGTTATGGTTCAGGACATGCAGTCGTACTGAGAACACTATACTGAGAATAATGTGTGAAGACTGAGGAACATAATGTGGAACCAGATTTCACAAGTGTGAATGGGGGGAGGTACATGCCCATCTACTGTACCACTGCTCAACCGACAGACACGGTTTCACATACACTGTCTCATGCCAGACCCCCAGCCACAAATTTGGTGTTGGTCTGACCTGCAACCGTCTGGTTATGTCTTTTTTGCCCACCCCTCGGTCTACCATAGAGTCCCATTCAAAACCTATAGTTCTTTTGAACCTACAGTCATCAAACTTTATGTATAATTTATTCATCTTTAGCAACACATTAGCAACCGGATAGCAACGCTAAGGCTGCACAATAACCTCTTCAGAACATACACTTCTCTAGACTTAGTAATGCCAGTCTTTTCAGACTGATGTAGGATTTAGGATTAAATGTTAAGGGTAGATAATAAAGCGGAAGAGTGAGAGCTGTCTGTTAATCTCCACTAACTCTCTGTCTGTTAATCTCCACTAACTCTCCGTCTGTTAATCTCCACTAACTCTCTGTCTGTTAATCTCCACCCACTATCTGTCTGTTAATCTCCACTAACTCTCTGTCTGTTAATCTCCACCAACTATCTGTCTGTTAATCTCCATTAACTCTCTGTCTGTTTATATTCACTAACTCTCTGTCTGTTAATCTCCACTAACTCTCTGTCTGTTAATCTCCACTAACTCTCTGTCTGTTAATCTCCACCAACTATCTGTCTGTTAATCTCCACTAACTCTCCGTCTGTTAATCTCCACTAACTCTCCGTCTGTTAATCTCCACTAACTCTCTGTCTGTTAATCTCCACCAACTATCTCTCTGTTAATCTCCATTTACTCTCTGTCTGTTAATCTCCATTTACTCTCTGTCTGTAAATATTCACTAACACTCTGTCTGTTAATCTCCACTAACTCTCTGTCTGTTGATCTCCACTTACTCTCTGTCTGTTAATCTCCACTACCTCTCTGACTGTTAATCTCCTCCAACTCTCCGTCTGTTAATCTCCACTAACCCTCCGTCTGTTAATCTCCACACACTTTGTCAGTCTCTATGTAATCTTTGTCTGTTAATCCCCACTAACTCTCCGTCTGTTAATCTCGACACACTTTGTCAGTCTCTATATAATCTTTGTCTGTTAATCCCCACTAACTCTCTGTCTGTTTGTCTCCTCTAACTCTCTCTCTGGTAATATCCACTAACTCTCTGTCGGTTAATCTCTACTAACTCTCCACCTCTCAATCTCCACAAACTCTCTGTCAGCCTCTACTTAATCTCTGTGTGTTAATCCACAAACTCTCTGTCAGTCTCTACTTAATCTCTGTCTGTTAATCTCCACAAACTCTCTGTCTGTTAATCCCAAGTCACTTTAATATTCTTTTAATCTTGAGATGGCACCTTGAAAAGATGCAACTGGAGGTTAAACGAAGAGTCCAGGGCAGAGTGCCTCTGGGAGAGATGGAGGAGGACTTAACCGCATGTATCTCTCCTCAGTTACTCCTTCATAACACATACTCTCACTGCAGTGATTAATAATCTGATTTAACTGATCTGCTCCAGGCGTTCTGCGGGTTTTAGAGGGATTCTGGTAAACACACTCAGGATTGTTTGGGACTGACGAAATGTGTTTGTGTGAGCACCTGTACAGCGATGCTTCTGTATAGGCTGGTGTGTGTGTGCATGTGGCTGTGTGTGTGTGTGTATATATGTGCAGGTATAATCACATATCATAAATAATCCCATAAATGTCCTGTTTGATCTATATTACATTAAAACTTGTACAAAAACATGATATTTAATGTATCCCTTTTTCTTTTAATGCTTTTATTGTTTATGAGTATAAGTTGCTACGCACTGATGTCGTCAGTGGGAGACAGATCTGGACTGCTGGCAGGCTAGATCTACATTGGTCATCTGGTTTTGTGTGATGTGCAGTTGGAGCTCTGCAGAGGTCTGGATTTTTGAATCTTGCTCCTGCTATTCATCCAAGCCCTAACAAAAACAGCAATCTGTCCTGCTCCTGCCTGCACTGTGGTCGTTTTGTCCCACTCCCGCCTGCAGTCCTGTATGAGAGTAAATGATGTCCAATCTTATTTCACACTCTTTTTACAAATAAATGATTTTTTCCTGAAATAATCCGGACTGATAGTGGGTGCCGTATGTCAGACGAACCTTTAGTGGCTTAGCTGTGGAGTACGTTAGAGCCCTGTACACAGTTGAGGACTAACCACAGTAGCACAGTGATGCAGTTGTTCTGTTGATCATGTGATCAGATTACTTTCTAATTGATGGTAAAGCTGGGGACGCCAATTATTGTGTGACTGTTAAGGATTACTGTATGATTTCGCAGGAATTTTTCTATATGTGTATGTTGTTCCACTTCTGCATGTGCAATTACATTGAAATTTAGTCACTGTTGTCCCTGTAGTCCAGAGAGGTCAGCAGTGTTTCGTTGATATGTGACTGAACACGGTTTGTGTTGCTGATATTCCGCTCCGGATAAGGGAAATATCTGAAAGGCTCGTAGGTGCTTATTGAAGAATGTTCTGAACACACTGGATTATTTGTTGACACATTTTAAACATTGTCCTCATAAAGGTGGATTTTCTACTCTCTTCTTTTTCATATACTGCCCAAGGTTTCCTGGACTCTGGGTGTGTGTTTCAACTGTAGTGTCTGTGTGTGTGTGTGTTATTTACTGTAGTGTGTGTATATGTGTGTTATCTGCTGTAGTGTATATGTGTGTACGTGTGCATGTGTGTTATCTGCTGTAGTGTATGTGTGTGTGTGTGCATGTGTGTGTGTAATCTGGGGTAGTGTATGTGTGTGTGTGTGTGTGTGTGTGTTATCTGCTGTAGTGTATGTGTGTGTGTGTGTGTGTGTGTGTGTTATCTGCTGTAGTGTGTGTGTGTGTGTGTGTGTTTGTGTGTGTGTGTTATCTGCAGTAGTGAGTGTGTGTGCACATCGAATGATTAAAGGGTGTGTGTGTGTGTGTGCAGTACTAAGTGGGTCAGAGAGTTTCAGTTGATCAGCAGATGGTGTTTGCTTTCCAGTGGCAATAAACAAATACACCCAGCAGAACCATAAAGAGCAGAGTTACCTCACTGTGTGTGTGTGTGTGTGTGTGTGTGTCTGTGTGTCTGTGTGTTTATGTCCTGTGTGACCGTCTGAACCCTGCAGTGACCCAACTGTGGTTCAGTATTACTGCTGTGGATGACTGTGGTGGGCTAAAAGAACCTACAGAACCTCACAGAACCAGCCAACCAACAGTCTCTGAGGTGGAGTACCCTGAAGAGCGTGTGACCGTGCTGAGTTTTTTTAGGGAACCCCCAAAATGGTTTACACCCTGAGTATTTTACTAATTGCTGGCCCTCATGGAATTCCCCTCCTGGCTCTTTTCCACTCAGGCTCCATCCTATCTTGGTTCCATCATGTCCCATCTACTATACATTATTCTGGCTTTGTAAGTCTATGTTCTGTCTTTTCTCAATGTATCCCATCTTGATTTCTGACTATTTCCTATCTAAGTTCTCTCTGATCTTCAGATAAATCCTTTCATGATTCCACCCCATCCTTCCATCATCTTGTGATTGCACCCCATCCCCATCCCTTCTTGAGTACTTCCTATCTCTATTCTGGCTAAGCTCTATTTGGTCTACTCTATGCTGGCTCATTCCTGTCCCATCCATCTTGACTTCAAATCCCGGCTCCTTTCAGTCTTAGGCTATATCTGCATGGGTTGATGTGGTAACAGCATAGTTCATACAGGGATGCAGGAGATATGGAGGGGCATCCCTTTTCCCTCTGGTTGCTCTGTCAAGTCACTCTTCTTAAACCCACCTCAGGCAGGCCCTGAGGTTGAAGTTCTCCTGGCTAATTCCAACTCCGCCCTATCTCAGCCACACTCCACAGGGGTTCCGCTCCTTTGCCAGATCAGCTTCAGTGAAAAGTTTTTTAGTCATGTTTACTGTTATGGTAACTCTAATATGGAACCTCCATATGGAAGAGTTTGAAGATGGACTGGATGGGTGGAATTGTGCTGGAGATCCTCAGTTAAATGGGTTTGGCTGAAGGAGGTAAGCAGTTATTTCAGGATGATTATGAGAGTTTAAAAGATTCATTGGGTCTGTGATTGGCAGTGCTGGAGCTTCAGAACAGCTTCTGTAGAAGAAGATTCACTCTGATCTAAGCAGAAAGAGCATGTTGGGATTTGAGCGTGTCCTTTTTACCGGGAGCATGAGAACGTGGAGTTTAATGCTCAGAGTTCTGGAGTAATTACTGAGATTTAGTGAGATTGATCAGTTATTAGTATGTTGTTGCTAAACTCCATCAGATTAAAGATGATTAGTGAAGATGTTTAAAGATTAAATTGACTGTTTAATTATTTCCATCACATTAATATATCATTTCTCTCGTTACCTCTGCTCCCCTTTATCTCTCTCTCTGTCTTCTTGCTTTCTCTCTCTGTCTCTCTTTTATTCTATCTCAACCCCTTAGTTCTTCTGTCCCCCCCCCCTCTCTGTCTATTGTTTCTACTTCCATTTTGTCTTTCTTTTTTCACCCCTTTATCCTCCAGTCTATGCTGTCAAGCTTGGGTTTAAGATTTTCTAACCAAAGCATAAACATCTGTTTCATACTAGCACTACTCCAGTATCTAACTCTAGTCGTGTATCTGTCATTCTTTCTTTCATCCTCTGCTTAAAAATACAGAACATTCATTTCATAAATGCAAAGTGAAATTAAGTGAAAGAGAGAGAGATAAAGAAAACAGAGTAAGATTAAAGACACAGCAGGAGAAAAAAAAACGATCAACTGTGATGTGTCAGCAGTGTTACCTTATCAGCAACAATGTGCCAGAGAGTCAGTAATTTTGTGTCAGGTGTTTCCCAATCGGCAGTAATGTGTCAGTGTCAGTAACCACTCAGTAGCTACAGTGGGGTGCGAAAGTTTGGGCAGCCTTGTTAATTTTCCTGATTTACCTTTATAAAGCATTGATTGTTTGGATTAAAAAAATCCATTATATATATCATATAGGGGACAAACACAGTGATATCTGAGAAGTGGAATGAAGTTTATATGATTTACAGAAAGTGTGCAATAATTGGTTAAACAAAATTAGGCAGGTGCATAAATTTGGGCACTGTTATCATTTTGTTGATTTCAAAACCTTTAGAACTAATTATTGGAACTCAAATTTGGTTTGATAAGTTCAGTGACCCTTGACCTCCACACACAGGTAACTCCAATTATGAGGTATTTAAGGGGGGCAATTGTAAGTTTTTCTCCTCTTTGCATCTTCTCTGAAGAGTCGCAGCATGAGAGTCTCAAAACGACTTTCAAATGACCTGAAAACAAAGATTGTTCACCGTCATGGTTTAGGGGAAGGATACAGAAAGCTATCTCAGAGATTTCAGCTTTCAGTCTCCACTGTGAGAAAATGGAAGACCACAGGCACAGTTGAAGTCAAGGCTCGAAGTGGCAGACCAAGAAAAATCTCGAATAAACAGAAGCGAAGGATGTTGAGAACAGTCAGAGTCAACCCACAGACCAGCACCAAAGACCTACAACATGATCTTGCTGCTGATGGAGTCACTGTGCATCGTTAACTATTCGGTGCACTTTACACAAGGAGATGCTGTATGGGAGAGTGATGCAGAGGAAGCCTTTTCTCCCCCCACATCACAAACAGAGCTGCTTGAGGTATGCTAAAGCACATTTTGACAAGCCAGCTTCATTTTGGAATAAGGTGCTGTGGACTGATGAAACTAAAAAAGATTTATATGGGCATAACAACACTGTAAAAAAGAAAATGTTGACAAAACTCAAAAATTCAAGGCAACATTATGCATTAGGATTTTTTCGTTTTCTCAACAACTGCACTGGTTGTCATTCTTACAAAGATTAATTTGTTTAGCCAACTTAGATGTGCTTGTTTAAACTATTCTGATTATCCTGTTCAGGTTGGTTGTAACTTTATGTTAGGAGAACAACAAAATTGTAGTTCAGCAAAGTATTGTTTTTATGCTTCATGAACAAGCAATGTTATACTTGCCGTACAAGACATCTTTACATCAGATAAATAATTAAACGGTTCTTATAAATCAAAATATTACGGCAACATGATGCATTAGGATTTTTGTGTTAACTCAACTAAAACTACTTTGTTTGACCTTTAGGAAATTAAACTTTTGTTTGCTCACTTACAAATACTTACTAATTCCAAACCTAAATCCTTAACATAATGTACAATATACACATTAAGACAGTGACAAAATGTGAATTTAGGTTACATTACTTTATGTCACATGTAACTGACAAATGGCAGAAACAAAATATAAACCTGCATTTCCCTCAGCATTAAAATGCATACAAGAGCTATGTAAACATTCTTTAGTAAACTGTGAAAAAATGAGATCTTAGCATTCCAAAAACAAAAGTTTCCCATGACGAAGTTGGTAGTGTCTCTGAAGGAGATCTTGGCTTGAGCTGGTAAAACTGCAGACCTTACATTGCATGCAATCAATTACATCAACCTGAAAAACAAACGACATTAATTTTAAGATTACAGTGTTATATGAATTTTAGCAAACCAAAATAGTTACTATTTACAGTACCAGTCAAAGTTTTGGACACACTACACAATAGGCTATATCAACACTAATCATATTCTCTCTCTCACACACACACACTCACTCAGTCACACATATATATTATTATTATTATTATTAATTTTTTTTTTTTTTTTTGTAAGCCTTTTTCGTGAAGTGATTTTCAGGCAGCAAATACATGCACATATGCCAACCAGCTTTTTCAGTCTTCCTTGAAGCTTCTGGTCAGAACATCTAAAATACATAAATATTCATTAAAGTGCATATAGGGTATAGTGTGCACAATCAAAAAATTTTAAATGTAGAATTTCAGTACATTACACTCATAATACTAAAATCAATATGCTAAGTAGACAGTGTAAACTTGTACTTTTCCTATTTATGTTATGTAAAAAAATCGTTCTATTTGACCATCACATTTGACTGGCATTAGTAGAAGATGTGTATGTAAATCTTATTTCTAATATGATCTACTCCATCCAAATGAATTTTAATTTTAGTAAAAACTAACCACTTGCTAAAACACAGTTATATAGAGTTGGTTTCCCTTTTGGATGTTGTAGTGTGACAGTAATAAGCATCATATTATTTATTAAGCTTATTAAACAATACATTGTTTGCAAATGTTGCGTCACTGCGTTGTTAAAATCAGTTTAACCGAGAAACCACAGTGACCAATCATAAAGTGCCAATGGTTTTTGTTCATAAGGAGGAAAATATAAGAACGGCTGGTGAGCTGTTGCCTGTGGTCAGAACGAGGCTGAAAGTTTACTGTTTGTGTGTTTACTGTCTGAATTAAGTGGAATTTCTTGTAGCTTTAAATCTATCACCAGTGCACAGCCACAGCACCCACAGACCCACTGAGCTCCTCACGAACGCACAAGGGTGAAGCACTTCCCCGTTCCACCTTCAATGATGTGTCTGGAGCCAGAACCGCTTCACTATTTTAGGTGGAGCGGTAAACCCAGCAAATAAAAAGGCTGTTTTTAGCTGCGTGCAGTCGAGACAGTTACTCAGTGATTGTACTCTGGTGATGGATTTAAAACTTAACGTTACGTTAAGTGACAGCTGTAATGTTAATGCCGAGGGACACGGCAGAGTTACATGTTGCTGGTTAATCCGCAGGACAGACACTTGATTTTAATGCCGGTTTTCTACGTATGAATCACGTCCACTATATGATATACGCAGTGCACTGGTGCAGTGCAGGCTCTTGGCCTCCATTTCCTCCGCTGTTTTCCACCGGGATTTCGCGTCACACCGATTTTCAGACCGGCTTATTAATGTATAATTCTTTTGGAATAGACTGTCTTTGCCTGACGGCCAATGTCTGTTTTTTCTTAACAATATTCATTTTCAAATAGTGAATGAGCAATTTGAAGAAACGACTGGGAGGAAAGGACATAGCGCATGTAATTTTATGTTGAGCAAGTTAGCCTGCATCAGGGTTTTGGTGGCTGCCGGACTGAAAAGTTAGCATGTGCAACCAATGTGTCCCCTTTTCACTAGATAACCAAACATTATAGTAAAGTTAACCATGTAGTGTACATATCAATTCCTAAACGTTAATTTGAGATTTTTTTCAACCAACTGCACTTAGAGCAAATTGGATGCTGAGCATACGATGCTAGCATTGCTAGCTAGCTATGCTTGCTACACTTCCTCTTAAAATCAAATAGCGTTAGACTGCTATTAAATACTTAAACCCCAGCTAAACATACCAATGACAAAATAAACACTACACTTTCCACCTAACACAATCCATTCTTCAACTAGTCTCAAATAAGTAATTCAACAATTAATTTAGATAACTTACCTGCAAGTAGATGCATGTGCTGCGCTGTTCAAAACCCCTGCTGTGCAAGAACGAGAAGCCCCGTAGCATGCGTCAGCTTAATCATCAAGCTGTTTTGTGTTATTTAAAATTGCTTGTTGAGGTAACACATACACCCTTGTTTGCACAATATCAGTGTGAAATCTGTTGGCCTGACAAGACTTTGCTTGTTAATGCAGGGTAATTAACAATTCACTGTCATTGTGACTTAAAATCCAAAATAAAGTGAATGAAAAGTAGTTGCTGTTTTTACAGTGAAGGGCCGTTATGCATGGAGGAAAAAGAACACAGCACTCCAAGAAAAACACCTGCTACCTACAGTAAAATTTGGTGGTGGTTCCATCATGCTGTGGGGCTGTGTGGCCAGTACAGGGACTGGGAATCTTGTTAAAGTTGAGGGACGCATGGATTCCAATCAATATCAGCAGTTTCTCTAGACCAATGGAATCAGTGACAAAGCTGAAGCTGCGCCGGGGCTGGATCTTCCAAGACAATGACCCTAAACACTGCTCAAAATCTACTAATGCATTTATGCAGAGGAACAAGTACAACGTTCTGGAATGGCCATCTCAGTCCCCAGACCTGAATATTATTGAAAATCTGTGGTGTCACTTAAAGAGAGCTGTCCATGCTCGGAAACCATCAAACCTGAATGAACTAGAGATGTTTTGTAAAGAAGAATGGTCTAAAATACCTCCAGCCACAATCCAGACTCTCATTAGAAGCTATAGGAAGCATTTAGAGGCTGTTATTTCTGCTAAAGGAGGATCTACTAAATATTGAGTTGGTTTTTTTTGGGGGGGGGTGCCCAAATTTATGCACCTGCCTACTTTTGTTTAGACAATTATTGCACACTTTCTGTAAATCATATAAACTTCATTTCACTTCTCAAATATCACTGTGTTTATCCCCTATATGATATATTTAACAGAGTTTTTTTAATCCAAACAATCAATGCTTTATAAAGGTAAATCAGGAAAATTAACAAGGTTGCCCAAACTTTCGCACCCCACTGTATGTGTCAGATGTATCACCAATTTAGTGTCAGAGGTGTTACTCTGGCAACAGCTATGTGTCAGAGGTGTAACCCAATCAGCAGCGACATGTTAGAGGTGTAGCCCAATGAGCTCTAACGTATC
>JAMWET010004087.1:87500-150000 GCA_024036415.1 Prochilodus magdalenae | reverse complement strand
GCACACCGGTGAACCAACACACACATGCACACACACAATAGGTGGCAGTAAGCACACTTGCCCGGAGAGGTGGGCAGCCCTATCCATGGGGAGCAGTTGCAGATTCGGTGCCCAGTTCAAGGACACTTTAATCATGTCCTGTCAGTTTAGGGGTTCAAACTGGTGACCTTCCAGTCACAAGGGTGCCCTAGAAATTTGGAGGTATATGAGTGATGTGAAAGGGGAATGTTTAGGTTTTTTTACCTTTTTACAGTGTGTTAGGGTGGGGCAGATGTGTGTGGGGTATGTTAGGGTGGAGCAGGTGTGTGTGGAGTGTGTTAGGGTGGAGAAGGCATGAGTGGAGTGTGTTAGGGTGGGGCATGTGTGTGTGGAGTGGGCTTGGGTGGGGCAGGTGTGTGTGGAGTGGGTTAGGGTGGAGAAGGCATGAGTGGAGTGTGTTAGGGTGGGGCAGGTGTGTGTGGAGTGTGTTAGGGTGGGGCAGGTGTGTGTGTAGTATGTTGGGTGGGGCATGTGCGTGTGGAGTGTGTTAGGGTTGGGCAGGTGTGTGTGGAGTGTGTTAGGGTGGGACAGGTGTATGTGTGGAGTATGTTGGGTAGGGCATATGTGTGTAGTGTGTTAGGGTTGAGCAGGTGTGTGTTGAGCGTGTTAGGGTGGGGCATATGTTAAGTGTGTTAGGGTGGGGCATATGTGTTAAGTGTGTTAGGGTGGGGTATGTGTGTATGGACTGTGTTAGGGTTGGGCAGGTGGGTGTGAAGTGGGTTTGGGTGTGGAAGGTGTGTGTAAAGTGTGTTGTTTGGGGCAGATGTGAACGGGGTGTGTTAGGGTGGGGCATGTGTGTGTAAAGCGTGTTGGTTGGAGCAGATGTGTGCGGGGTCTGTTAGGGTGGGGCAGGTGTGTGTGAAGTGTGTTGGATGGGGCAGATGTGTGTGGGGTGTGTTAGGGTGGGGCACGTGTGTGTGAAGTGTGTTGGGTGGGGCAGATGTGTGTGGGTGTGTTAGGGTGGGGCACGTGTGTGTGAAGTGTGTTGGTTGAGGCAGATGTGTGTGGGGTGTGTTAGGGTGGGGCAGGTGTGTGTGAAGTGTGTTGGGTGGGGCAGGTGTGTGTGAAGTGTGTTAGGGTGGGGCATGTGTGTGTGGAGTGTGTTGGGTGGGGCAGGTGTCTGTGGAGTGTGTTGGGTGGGGCAGATGTGTATGGGGTGTGTTAGGGTGGGGCAGGTGTGTGTGGAGTGTGTTAGGGTGGAGAAGGCGTGTGTGTGGAATGTGTAAGGGTGGGGGATGTGTGTGTGGGGTGTGTTAGGGTGGGGCATGTGTGTGTGGAGTGTGTTGGGTGGGGCAGGTGTGTGTGGGGTGTGTTAGGGTGGGGCAGGTGTGGGGTTGGGTGTTTATAAGATAGATGAGTAAACTGAACAGTGCTGCCGTATAGGCCTGCAGATCCTCGTTATTAAAGTGCAGTAACTGTTTAACGGGTCCGTGGTCGTGTGTACAGGCTGCACTCATCCGTAAATGGAGGAGATGATGGATAACTGTCCTCTGCTGCATGCAGCCGTGTGTGTGTGTGTGTGTGTGTGTGGAGCTCTGCGGTGCTATTTTGGCTGATGCCATTCATGCAACTTTTACTGAGCTGCATGAGTGATGATTTTAGAGACTGCGACAGCAACACGCTGACACACACACACACTCACTCACACACACACACACACACACACACACAAACACTCACACAAACACACACACACACACACAAACACTCACTCACACACACACACAAACACTCACACACACACACGCGTGTATATTTACATGCCGATATAAAATTCATGACAAGCACACACTTTCACTAACACACATGTGCTACTTATGTTAATATATACTGATACATTTATATATGGATTTATGACTATGTATTTCCAGGCATGTGGCCGAGTCGGCACTACTGCTGCATTCAGTTCTCCACTCTGCGCAACACATTTCACTTCTTCTTAATTTGCTTTCACCTGCTGAACTATTGCTTTTGTCTGTCAGTATTTTCAGGGTAATAATAATCTGTTCCACTGAAATCTCTGCATAATTCATCATCATCATCGTCATCATTGTATTTATATAGCACCTTTTGTTCAGGGCCACTATACATCCAGAGACTTTGCTAAAGTAAGAAAATCATAATCAATAATAAATAAAACAACACATGCAATCCACAGTTCCCACGGCTAGTGGTGGAATTCCCCAGAGCCCAGTACAGAATTCTAGAAAAAAGAAATCTGGAAAAAGTCTTGAGGGGATGAAGGGAATGCTGTGAAAGGGAAGCGATTTCCTGCAGCTGAACAGCCGCAGCTCAGTCAGCCACATTAAATATTTATTTCTATAAATTATAACATATTAAGAAATATGGACATATCAGTGTTTGATCTTCTTTTAAACAGCACCTGTACATGAAGGTGATGTAATTACATCGTCTTGGCAAAATCAATGATAATATTTGACTTGTTCTCAATTCTCATTCCAGAACTTTCCATTTCTTTTCTTTTCAGCCATTCCTTGGTGGATTTACTGGAATGTTTGGGCCATTGTCTTGTTCATGGTCCTCTTTCATTTTAGCTTCAGTCTTTAGACAGATGATCTCACGTTCTCCTCCAGCACCCTCTGATACAGTAAAGAATTCATGCTGGATTCTCTGAGGAACAGATTGGACGACCCAAACCACAACACTTCCACCGCCATGCTTCACGGCTGGTATGGGGTTCTTCTGCTTAAACTCTGTTTGGTTTGGTTTGGCCCAACATGTCTTCTATTACTGAGCCCAAATGATTCAGATTCGGAGTCATCTGACGCTCACACTGTTCCAGAAGTCGGGGTCTTTGTCCACATGAACTTTAGTGCCGTGATGTTTATTTTGACCGAGCGTTTCCTGTTAGCATCTCCCATGAAAATCGTGCTTCTGTTTCTAATACTAGACCTACTTTGACATTAACTGTGGTGAGGGCCGCCTGTAGGTCCCATGATGAGATTGTAGGATTGTTGGAGACCTCTGTATGTGGCTTGTTGTCTGCTGAAATTGGCCTGACCAGCCTATGCTGACCAATTTCTAACTGTTGCAAGATCTTTTTAAATCCCTCTCAGACTCCTTAGTATCTTTAACCTCCTTCCTGAAAGCCTCAGAGACGCTCCCTGGACCTCGCCTTGGTGATACTACTCATGTCAGCAATCAAGAAACACAACCAAACTAAACGTCTGAGGCTCCTCCAAAATTCTGATTCTAACTCCACGTAGTAATAAACTAGGGTGTGTAGCGCTGTTGCCTCACAGCATGAAGGGGCTCGGTTCGATTCCAGGCTGGGGTGTCTGAGGGAACTTTCTGTGCGCATGGCTTCCCGTGTCCGTCTCTCTGTTTCCTCTGGGTGCTCCAGTTTTCTCCCCCAGTCCAAAGATATGCAGTCTAGTGAGCTGATGATGCTAAATTGGCCCTAGGTGTGAGAGCGTGTGTGGATGTATATTTACCATATGTCTGTCTGTTGTTATGAACTGGCAGACTGTCCAGAGTGTATCCTGCCTTCCACAGCAGAGGACCATCAAAACACACACAGCATACTGCCAGCCATATTGCACTGGCGTACTTGCACCAGAACACACACACACAGTTTAGTGTGGGGGATTTAAACAGAGAGATTCAGAGTGGGTTTCTTTGGGTGACTATTTTACCTCACAGCGCCCTGCAGCATGTATCCCTCCACCATGAATGAAGTTTAAGGGTGAAATCTTCTCAAAACTATCATAAACAGCATCTCAGACGTCAGGCAGCGCATTCATAACCATCTCATGTAGTAACTTTCTGTGAAGGAGCTTTTAGAGGGGAAGTCTGGTTACCTTCACCACTAATGTCAACAGCTCTGCCTTTATCTAGAGTGGAGTGTTTCACACCAAACCCACTCTTAGCAATTCTGTGTACGTTTTTCATTATGCTGATTATTTTGGAAAATTCTTCACTTAAGACATAATGATGAAATAAGGATGCTCCTAAAAGCTCATTTCTGTGTTATTGATGGTTTGTTTGTTTAGTTTGTTTACATCCTAATGAGGGAATTATTGGAATGATCAGAGTTTGCTCATTGTGTTTATCAATCACCTGACTTTAGGTGCAGTGTAATTTCCTGAAGAGGGTAAAGATAAGACACTCCAGCTTCATCAGCAGAAACCTCCTTTCATCAGTTTATCAGGTGAATCTAAACAGCCTCTGCAGATCAGGACTGAATTAGAGAGCAGGAACAGAGGAACTCAGTCTGGCCATCGCAGGTTTTACTGTGGATGGCCATGTGGTTGAACGTGGATAAAGTCCACATCAGTGGGGACAGATAAAGGGGGTATTCTACTAAAAACGGGGGTATTCCAGAGCAGCAGCAGGCAAATGGTGCATTGTACAGGCTAAAGGGGTTTGGTAGCGGTAATGAGGGTATTGTACATTGTATTCCACAGGTAAACTAGGCTGTTTCATAGGTAAATGCGGTATTCTGCAGGTAAACAAGTCTATTCCACAGATAAAGGGTGTATTTTGCAGGTAAAGATGGCACTGACTAAACAGCAGAGCTGCATTTAAAAAAGACTGATCAGTCAAACTATCAGACTATCAGAGTCAATACGAATACAAAGGAGTAAAAAGAACAATAACAGAATAATAATGAATAAGTGAATTTCCTAGGTTTAGGTGGCTCCTAAGGTGTTGCTTTGTGATTGCTAAGGTGTTGCTAGGCAGTTGCTATAGTGCAAGAATCGGTTGCCAATGTGGTGGACACAGCAGTGAGTAAATGGAGATTAGTGTCTATAGAAAACAGTAGGTGTGGTGAAAAAAAAAATGATGGTCATGCTGAAGTACAGTAGACGGACGTGGTTAAATATTAAATATAGTTTTATGAAAACCATATGTTGGAATAAAAAAGTAGTACACAAGGACACCACTCCAGACCTTCTGGAGTTGGAATAGAGATGGTATCTTAGAAACTGCATCGACAGTAACAACTGAAGTGCCCCTGAGCAAGGGACCTAACACCCAAATACTCTTTCACAGAGCCATGGATAAGTCTCCGGGTGAGTGTGCTCGCTGCCCCCTAGTGTGTGTGTTCACTAGTGTGTGTGTATGTGGGTGTTTCTCCTCTCTGATGGGATAAATGCGGAAGACTGATTCCTCTATTTCATTGTGTGCAGCACCAATGGGACAAAATGGCCTAGAATAAAACTCAACTTCATTTAACTGCTTAAGCCACAGGTTCAGTATAACTACCCAGATAGCAGAACATTTCGGTCCACTGGATGGATTAGGTGGCCACCCCACTGACTGTAGACAGCAGGTGGTCCACCCTCGGACCACACAGACAGCTGTCCTATAGTTTTTAATCTCCTTAGACAGATTTTAATTTTGGAAAAGAAACTAAGATAAATAAAAAAACGATTCTAAGAGTTTAATACTGATATGAAGGCCTAATATATAAAACTTTGCTAAAATTATCACTCATATACCGAAACCTGTAGCAGATACATCCTGCTCCGTTCCCTCTGAGAGTGTTAATGTTGGTGAAAACAAATACTGCAAATGAAAAATCAGATACTGCAGCAGTGGAGGTGAAGAGTGACGAGAGCTGACCGCGTGGCGGTTTATTAAGAGGAATAAGGTCAGTACGTTTTGCGTGGCGTCTAAAGCTCTGGTAAAAGGAAACTGCAGACACACCGGTGATCTCCACCTTTCCTCTTATTACCTTCCTGTGTGAATGTTGATGAAGGCTGCTCAGGAAAAGTATTACAGTGATGGTGGTGAATAATGAGCAGAACATGGGCGTTTATTAAGAGGCCTTTAGCACACTCAGCTAAAACGTAAACAGAAACTGAAACTGCGAAACGGTGACAATCTGATAAACAGCAGGGGGTGCTTTCACAGTATTCAGAACTTCCCGTTTACCAGACTTTAGTTTAGTTAAGGTCTCAGCAGGAGCTGTCTGGATAACTAACTCACACTTCAACTTTTGTGAGAGATCTTAAATTCAGACTGCAGACCGGAAGCTTCTGTAATCTAGCTTCTGATCACCTTTCACCAGTAACAAAGCCTCCTGATTCTCACCCACACACACTGAGCCGTCCTGCAGAGCAGCTGGTGAACCTGCAGCAGACCTACATGCATCAGCATTAGAACCCTCAAACTCCAGTTTAGCTGAGAGCAGTAGATCGGTAGATTAGGATTTAGTAGCTTACTGTGCTATATTATTAGCTATAATGAATTTTTTCAAATTTAGAACACATGCTGTTGCATAAAAACACAATAACCACATGTACTGATTGAACAAATGAAGTTTTTAGATTCTACTGGCATGATAAGCATATCTCCATGTTTCTGTGGAGAACCTACTTACTGGAGACATTTACTTGCTGGGTGCTATTTTTGGCTGTTTGGCTTAAACCAGGAACCAGGAGCGTCCAGCAGTGTTCCTCTAACAGCTTGGTACAGAAGTGCTGCCTCCTCTCTCGCAGGGTCTCATGGTTTGTTGTTAGCCATTAGCATGCTGGTTGTGCGTTACAGCTGCTTTGAGTTGTAAAAACTGAACCAGAGCAACTTTCTCTTTTACTAAACATGCACAAATGACCCAAGCTGTGTTTCTCACTTTGGATAAAACAGAGAACAAACTACAAACCATTACCTTTGCTAAAGTGCCTGTTAACCTGAAGTTCTGAACAGAGAAGCTCCAAACAAAGGGACAGCACCTAATGGGCCATCCTGTTCAGCTAAGAAGGTTCAGATAGTGGCTGTAGGGTATGTAGGCTGATTGTCGGCTCTGTAACAGGTGACTGATGTGACTGTGTTGGATGAGATCTGTGGAACACTGAACTGAACATTCTCTTATTCTCTGCTCATTTACCATCTGCAGAGTCTCAGGCATGTATGTGTTCCCTCTGCAGACCCCTGATCACACACACAAACACAGTGTAATGCAGGATATCTGGTGTGAAGTGTCCCTGCATCGTATCATGGTTATTAACATGATCGGAATCATGTTGGGTGCTGATTTGAAATGTCTTACATATGCATCATGGCAATACGTACATGTGTTTGCATACAGAGATACACAGCAGGTGGTCAAATGTCTGAAGGGGTCTCTAGAACTCACTTATTTGTACAGGTGTGTGTAGTTACATGTGTGTAACAGGGTGAACTGCTGTTATTAGGACCTTATTAAACAGGACCTTTCGGATTATAACAGCTGTGTGATTACCTATGTTATGAACACACTAATGAGATGGCTCATTACATATAGATTATATCATTTTACATGTTGGGGAGTGGGGTTTAAATGTTGACTGACCTGATTAGATGTCCCGATACCAACCTGCCATACATGCTCTGCAGGTGTGCTGGTATTACTGCTTGTGTGGGGTCAGCCATACAGCTAAGCTGTAGGTGTGAGTGAGCTAGCTGTGTGCATCTTGTATGTAATCTGTCTACATTGCAGTTCTAAGATGTGCTGTTTGATTGTATTGGGGATCTCTATGCTGCGCTGTAAGTAGTTCAGTCTAAAAGACTGTATCAGCTTCACGTCTACAAGGACTTTTATGTTGAAGAGCCTGAATACAGGGAGGGTTCAGGTTTAGGCAAGGCCAGGAAGTACGACAGGAAGTATGGATTTAGAGCGGCCTAAACGGCGTGACTGGTATGTTCTCTAAGTGAAAGGAGGCGAAGGTACTGAGGATTCTCCTTTCTACCTGAGAGTGTACAAGACTCCATACAGCCCTAATTAGAGCCAGACACCAGATATCATCTTCTGTGTGTGTGTGTGTGTGGGGGAGTGCCCCTGTGTGTGTATATCTGTATTCTCCCGCCACAAAAACACTCTAATGATGATGTTGGCCTCTAATTAAAGACACTCCAGTCCACTCCTCACACTGTCAGCTGTAATAAGGGTTAGAACAGGCAAACTGATGGTTATTTTAAGAAATTTTAAGCGCAGTACTTCTCCGTCTGCCTTTTGTCACCTGCAGGGGTCTGATCACATCCTGCAGCAGATACAGCGCACCAAGCTGCTGTGCACCAAGCTGTTGTGTTTAAACAAGAGCTGTTCTGATTTTCTGGTGCTTCTCTTTCATCTACTGTGCTGTAGCTATTTATGCATTTAAACTGAAAGTTATGAAGTCTAAAGACTGAGTGAACGAGCTGACCAATCAGAGCGCACTGGGCTGATCAGGAGGCGGGGCTTAAAGACACAGGAGCTCTAACAGAGTGAACCTTCTATTCTGGGTTAATATTGATGTACAGTATGAGAAAAAAGAGTGTGGCATTCTATTTTAGCAGAACCCAAACATGTAATTCTCAGCACTGAAGATCAGCAGAACCAGGTTCTCTTTACCCATGACCTGAATCTGTCTTATATATGAAAACACAAAATAGAACAATACTAATATCAAAACATCAAAATCTGAGAAACGAGTAAATCGATCTGATCAGGCCTCTGTCAGACACACACGGTTCTGGAGGACCACATTCAGAAAAAACTTTCCCTCACCCAGACCGTATTAAATTAATACCATCACAGCAGGAAATAAAACCTCAGCACCAAACTCCACAGTACAGCCGGTCACTCAGCGTACACTGTACTTTCTTAAATAGAATAGAATAGATTAGATGAATTTGATTTACCTGTGACTGAAACCAGTAACGTCTACCTAACAGCTTCTAACACCTCCACGAGCACCAATAACAGCTGTGAATGGATTTGGTATGTATTGGACAAGTTTCTGGATGTAGACCACATTTGGACAAGGGTTTCTGGATGTCATATTAACACACATCATTTTCCAGAGGGGGTGGGCAGAATCGCGCTTCGGCGGATGGTGACAGCAAAGAATTAAAGTTTTGGTCAGGTGGTGTTCCGCAATTTCATCAAACTGTAGACTGGGCATTTTTATATTAAAAATGCCACCACTTCTTTCGCGGGCAACAGTTTTACCGATGATAATTACATCTTACAGCAAAGAATTGGTCAGCTGGTCCAGATTTGGTGGATACCTTACCCTGGCACAATTCGCTGTAGACTGGGATTTTAGCCACCTCTTCCCAATCTATGATGATAATTACATTATTATAATTACAATATGATAATTACATTATCAGTCATCAGTTCCAGAGCACCTGTCTAAATTCCCCTGACCAACTGTCAACTGACCCAGGAAGCTGAAGATGCAAGAGAAACGAAGGACATAGGAAAAATCCAGAACAGGGTGAGGTCATGGCCTGCCAAAGAGTCGGAGCTAAATTACGGCAGGCAACTGGACATCATGATCACATAGTGTGTTTTGATGTGGGTAGACGTTCTGGCCTCATGCTTCACTCTGGCTCTGATGGGATTGATGCTTTCTTTCATTTGTGTGAAGAATTGTGCGAGAGCTGGCCGGAGGAAGAACGAGAGGAAGAATGGGGGTCATTAATTCAGCACGAGCTTACAGAGCGTGCCCGAAGGCCAGTGCTGCCTCTGACGGTTCTCAGATTGGACTGTTTAGAAACAGGCAGTGCTGAAGGCTGATGAGTCTGTTCCGCAGCAGTTCAGAGGGAGCCCGCTCACACGTACCTAGAACCGGCTTGTCTGCAGGAAGAATTGCTTGAAAACTGGCTGCAAGGCTTACGCAGGAGTCCAGGCAGCTGGTGTTACTGGAGCAATTTAAAAGTAGTGTGCTGAGCGATTTGGTGGTCCGTTTGAGTTAGAAGAAGAAGAGGAAACAAACAGGGCTGCTGGGCTTGCCGACAATTATGTGCTGTCACATAAAGCAGCGTGGCATTAGGGACCCACTGGGGGGATTAATCCACCTAGAGACGAAAGGAAAGCACAGCATGGCAGAGGCCAGAGCGACTGGTCATCTGCTAGATTACCTTCCAAAGGGAGGCCTTCTGAGCGAGCGCTTTTGTCTGAAGTCATTTTCAGCAATTGTGAAAGGTCTGCCACATTGGCCATCTCTCCTGCAAAACCATCGGTTTAGCGATAAAGCTTCTCCACTGAGAATGAGACGTAGTGCCAGATGAGGAGGCATTCGATTGAGGAAAGTTGTCTCCAGAGGAAGAGGTTCCCCTGTTTATCAGAGCTCCGTGTCTGGAGCGTTCGTCCCCATCACTCAGGGACCCCGTCAGTGTGTAGTGGAGCAGCTCAGTCATTACTGTTAGTCGGAGTGATTGATCCGCCGGAAGCTGCAGAAACAAACACCTCCCGTCTGATTAAAGCTGCTGGAAGAGACTATGGATCCATCTCCCTTTAAAGAGTACACCGCACCGTCATGGGCAGCGGTGGAAGAATCATCATAGCTCTTTGTGTTATTGTGATAAATGATGTCATAACATTCATATCAGAACCTTTTATCACCGAGTACAAGCTGTGCAGGCAGCTTCTCTCAGTGCGCAAACAAAATAATGTGCCAGAGTGACAGAGGTACAGTAAAATGGGTGCTGAATCCAGTCACGTTGTAAAGGCCAGAACACAATGGACACCGTAGTGTACCGTCACCTAGCAGAGCAGTACCACAGGACACCAGCAGGGGGAGTCAATAAACGACAGGTTAATTTCTACACTGTGCAGGTATAAAGAGAGTGTAATAAAGTATTCAGCATCGCTGACATCACACTCTGTATCAGTTACTACCTCTTCCCTCTGACTGTTTACCAGCTAAATGATACGAGCTGAATTAGGGTGGGCTAGTAACTTCAGCTGATCTAACAGACCATTTGCATTAGCCTGTGTATCGGAAATACTGACTGCCTTCATCTGTAGATTTCAGCAACATGTGATCTACTGTGTCTCTCTCTGTGTCTCAGTATGGCTTTAATTTAATGTAGTGATGCTGAAATGCTGAGGGGGTGCTGTGACGTGTTGAGGAACTGAACAGTGCTCAGAGTCGCTGATTGCTGTCACACATAACTCCATTAAAACAACGGCTTCGAGTTTTGGACACTGTGTTATTGTAGTGTCCAAGAAATTGGTAACACTGATGTTCAGTATCTGATGTCTCAATTCTGGAGATCAGTGGGGAAACGTTAGAGCAAAGATTCCACAGGTCAGTAGAGGTGTGCACTTTTCAACGGGCCCTGGATCTCATTATTAACCTCCTGGAAAACAGATATACAGACTCTAGAATCACCAGGCTCCCTGATCACCTGCTGTCTTTAATTACATGATCAGCCGACATTCAAGTTTCTTCACCGGGCAGTGATGAAAGGTAGAAATAAGCTCACCAGACAGAAAATGAGTCCCTTGTGACTGAAAGGTACCTAATAACTTGAACCTAATAGCCTCCATGGGTAAAATAGCTGTGATTTAAAATGCCACGGACTGGACTGTTTCTGGATGTTGACCACAACTATGGACAGCATGCTGGAACCAGAGCTCAATAAACTAACATCACATCCAGAGTGGTCTCCTCTTTAATTGACACCAAAAGAAGAAATTACAACAGGCACGTCCAAACGCAGTCACTCCTTTTAGCCAATCATTTACATCTGCTTTGGAGCCATTTTCCATACATGGAACGAGACACTCCCTGCACTGCACCACCTCCTCCCAATCTATAGATCCTGCCACTCACCCCCCCAAGGTATTTATAGCCCCATCATCCTTGTGCAACGCCATCTGCAGGAGCCTGAAGTTACTACCAACTTCAACACAAGGTGATTTTTGATTTCTTATGTGTATTAAAATATCATAAAGACATCACTTCACCAGAATACCAGAATCCTGTATCCTAAAAATATTATTGTGACGTTAAACTGCACAGCCGTAGACGGAAACACTCCTCCCTCTTTGCCCCTTAGCAGTGCTAGCTTACTCTCGGGATATCATTTGACTGGTGTCCTAGTCTGCATAACAACATCAGAGAGTCGTGTAGCATCTGAATTTAAAGACGCAGAGCTGGTTGAGTGAGAATATCCAGAGGCTTTCCCATCTCACAGTGCCAAAAGGGCAGTTAGACCTCCATGCGGCTGCGGAGGGAGCACTAATTTGAGAGAGCTGACAGATTCCTCTCTAAATTATGTGCGGGCTTAGACGGACTCCAATTAAATCGCTAGCTTCTGATTGAGGAACAAAAGAAAGATCCTGCGTTGGCCTCATTTAGGGAGACGGCTGCTCCTCTGGAGGAGAGTAGATAGATGGCAGCGGGGGCTTTACCTGAATGAGGACGAGCTAATGCAAATGGGGAATGCCCCCCGGTCACCCTGATGTGGCTGAACAGATTGTTTTGCTACTGTAGGGAAGTTTGGAGTTCGGCCCCTGATCTCATTCCAAGCACGTTAAACCACAGGGAACGCTGTGCACAGTTTTCTGGCTTATACTGCACCGGAGTGGCTTATTGGGTCTGAAAACTCGATCGGAACACGCCGGTCCCCCTCCTCCTTTTCTCCTGTTTGAAAGTCCCTGTAGAGTCGCTACCCAAACCCAAGAAAAGAAATTAATTTCCTCCTCATTATTATGGACGTTCCGACTCTCTTTCCAGAAGCTATTCGCATACGGAAAATTAAAGCAAGATCGGTCCTCTATGCATAGCTTAGCGTCTCCGCTCGACTCGGCTCACCCAAAGATGTGTAATCAGACAGCAGGTCCAACTTTGTCTTGGGAGTTTTTCAGGAAGTTATGCATGAGGATTGCTCAAATCATCTCCTCTGCATACCATTCGGGGTCCCAGCGGGGCTTCGGAAGGTGCCATCAAACCTGGAAATCTATGATGAAGGCTTATTGTGCTCCCTGGTGATGGCGGAGCTGCTTTGCCGTTCCTGCTGTTTGCTAGAGACTCAGTTAATGATTCTACAGGCTTTACTCTGAATTGGCTTCCGAGCTGTCTGAGTTCAGCTCTGCATCCTGATGTCGAGACCTGGTTTATGAGCGTTCGTAGATGCGTCAGGATAACCATTCTTTTTTTAAACCAGTGCTTCTCTGCGCTCGCAGCATGGTCTGTACTTAAGCTCAGTCCCACCTCTCAACACCTGAACCAGGACATTATGAAGGTCTAAAGGCACTTTCAGTGAACAGACTTCAGCTTAGGCCTCAAATCTTCTTAAACTATTACTCTTTGCGTGTTTTTGGCAAGTTATTAATCACAGTAAGAATTTGTGTCCCAAAAGACTCTATAAAAGCTGTTTAGTTCTGAAATGTACAACAACAGCAAATGTATCTAAAAATAATGTGTAAAAATAAATAAGACATACAGATAATTCTGAAAATGCTTTTAACATTTTAAAATAATAAAAGTCCATGATTTTCTTGTATTTATACTGTATTTGACTTTTTCTTGCAAAATAAAAGTGCAATTATTGATCATTTAATTAATGGCTTCTCTTTACCAAACTAACCTATCTCTTAACATCTCTTTTTTTCTATAGATTATTTTAGCATAAATAACCGAATAACAGGCTGAACACAGAGATCAGATTTGGTAAAACTTTTTAAAATACTTCAAAACATTGAAATATCAGGTTCATTTTTATTTTATGTTTGTAAAAGTGTCCTGGTTATTTAGTCTTCAAGTTTTAACCTAAAAGTATACAATCAATAAAAAACAGATTCTCATTTCTTAACTTCCTATTTAAATTTCAACTTCATCAAGTACAAAGAAGACATGAGGAGGAGAACTTCCCTGAGGAAATGTCGGTTTTGCACAGAGTTCTTCATCTTCAGTTAATAACAGTGTTTCGCTGTGGGTTCCACTGACAGGTTGTTGCAGTGAGCATAAGGAATTTCCTCTTTAGGACTAATTAAGATTGATCATTAGAAACTTTTCAGAGGGGGATAAATGTGATCAGTTCATATTATATTAATGCAGTAACTGACTCACATACCTTAAGGGTCTACAGGGAGCATCTGCACCAGATGTTCGGGTTATGGAAGCAATGACTCCTTCTGCTAAAGGTTCTCCCTCAGCTGATGAGCGTAGAGAGAGAGATTATCATGGTTATTGATTGGAGTGTTATTGACCTCCTGTTCAGGGAGCTTTTGTTGTTAATGCTGTTTGGTTTTGGAACATGAACATAAAATCTGAGGACAAAGAGAAGAAGTGATCAGGTTAATAATAAGGGAGGTGATTAGGATGCTAACACTGCTGTAAAAACATCAAACACGTTTATAATCTGATCACCCACTTAAAGTCAACTCAAAGTCAACTACTAAAGACTAAACTGCCTTCTCTCTTCCTAAACATGGACACTTGGAACTTTACTCTCCCACTTTAGTGTAGTAGGTGAGTGTAAAAGTAAGCTCATTAGTGTAGTAGGTAAAGTACTGAAGTGTAGTCATTAGTGTAGCAAGTGAAGTATAGACGTATAGTCATTAGTGTGGTAGATCAAGTATACAAGTGTAGTCATTAGTGTAGTAGGTGAAGTATAGAAGTGTAGTCATTAGTGTAGTAGGTAAGGTATAGAGGTGTAGTCATTAGTGTAGTAGGTGAAGTATAGAAGTGTAGTCATTAGTGTAGTAGGTAAGGTATAGAGGTGTAGTCATTAGTGTAGTAGGTGAAGTATAGAAGTGTAGTCATTAGTGTAGTAGGTGAAGTATAGAAGTGTAGTCATTAGTGTAGTAGGTAAGGTATAGAGGTGTAGTCATTAGTGTAGTAGGTGAAGTATAGAAGTGTAGTCATTAGTGTAGTAGGTAAAATATAGAAGTGTAGTAATTAGTGTAGTAGGTAAAATATAGAACTGTAGTCATTAGTGTAGTAGGTGAAGTATAGAAGTGTGCTCATTTGTGTAGTGGGTGAAGTATTAAAGTGTAGTCATTAGTGTAGTAGGTAAAGAACAGAAGTGTAGTCATTAGTGTAGTTGTGAAGTATAGAAGTGTAGTCATTAGTGTAGTAGGTAAAGTATAGAAGTGTATTCATTAGTGTAGTAGGTGAAGAACAGAAGTGTAGTCATTAGTGTAGTAGATGAAGTATAGAAGTGTAGTCATTAGTGTAGTAGGTGAAGAACAAAAGTGTAGTCATTAGTGTAGTAGGTGAAGTATAGAAGTGTAGTCATTAGTGTAGTAGGTGAAGTATAGAAGTGTAATCATTAGTGTTGTAGGTAAACTATTAAAGTGTAGTCATTAGTGTAGTAGGTGAAGTATAGAAGTGTAGTCATTAGTGTAGTAGGTAAACTATTAAAGTGTATTCATTAGTGTAGTAGGTGAAGAACAGAAGTGTAGTCATTAGTGTAATAGGTGAAGTATAGAAGTGTAGTCATTAGTGTAGTAGGTGAAGAACAAAAGTGTAGTCATTAGTGTAGTAGGTGAAGTATAGAAGTGTAGTCATTAGTGTAGTAGGTGAAGTATAGAAGTGTAATTATTAGTGTTGTAGGTAAACTATTAAAGTGTAGTCATTAGTGTAGTAGGTGAAGTATAGAAGTGTAGTCATTAGTGTAGTAGGTAAACTATTAGTGTATTCATTAGTGTAGTAGGTGAAGAACAGAAGTGTAGTCATTAGTGTAGTAGGTGAAGTATAGAAGTGTAGTCATTAGTGTAGTAGGTGAAGAACAAAAGTGTAGTCATTAGTGTAGTAGGTGAAGTATAGAAGTGTAGTCATTAGTGTAGTAGGTGAAGTATAGAAGTGTAGTCATTAGTGTAGTAGGTGAAGTATAGAAGTGTGCTCATTTGTGTAGTGGGTGAAGTATTAAAGTGTAGTCATTAGTGTAATAGGTGAAGTATAGAAGTGTAGTCATTAGTGTAGTGGGTGAAGTATAGAAGTGTAGTCATTAGTGTAATAGGTGAAGTATAGAAGTGTAGTCATTAGTGTAATAGGTGAAGTATAGAAGTGTAGTCATTAGTGTAGTAGGTGAAGTATAGAAGTGTGGTCATTAGTGTTGTAGGTAAACTATTAAAGTGTAGTCATTAGTGTAGTAGGTGAAGTATAGAAGTGTAGTCATTAGTGTAGTAGGTGAAGTATAGAAGTGTAGTCATTAGTGTAGTAGGTAAACTATTAAAGTGTATTCATTAGTGTAGTAGGTGAAGCCTGTGCCTGCTCCATTTCCGTTTTTCCTGCTCCCTGTTGGGAACTGTTCGGACCTTATGCGTCCCGCCAGGTGTTTCTGGCTCTGCAGGTGCTCTGACCTCTTCTGCAAGGTTCCAACAGTAGCTCGGATAAGGAATTGGTCTGTGTGCTCTGACTGTGAGGCTGGTTAATGGAGGATTATGGAGGTGACCTGAGGAGTTTAAAGAGCTGTAAACTGACTTACATCTACATTTTCACTTCTTCACGTTCATCTCAGGTGATTCATCTGCTGGGACGTGCAGCACATAGACCCTCATATGGAGAAGCATTGGTGCTCTGTGTGTGCATTGATAAGTTACACATCATCTACAGAGACTCTTTATTTACCTTTTTTACTGGAACCCTGTATAAACATTATGATGCGATTTATGTTTTATGCTTTGTTTTAAACCGAATACCATATAAACTCAGGAATTCTGGGAGAACCTGCACCCTAAAAAGAAATACTGTCATATAAAAGGAGCAGTATGTGCTACATGTGTCTAACGTGTTTAATAAGTGTAAGATGATGTGACGTGGAATATTTCAAACAATAGTGGGCGACATACCGGCAGAATCTGTGGCATCTATAAGGAACCTGCCTCTCTTCTCTTCAGTTTCCTAAGATGTTGCTAGGTGGCGGTTATGGTGTACTGGATGGTGCTTACTATGATATCAGTGTTTGTTGCTACGGTATTGCCATGGTCTACAGGGTGTTGAATGGTTGTTAGCGAGTTGCCAAATGGTTTCTAGGTGTTGTTAAAAATGAATGGGAGTCTGTGGAAGGAATGAGGGATGACAGCAAGGACAAACAAACAAGTGCAACCAAATGTTTATTCTCCGCCCACTCAGCTCCAGACATTCAGCCTACAGCAGATTAGCTCCACCCATGCAGTTTACAGCTTTTTGACCCCACTGATTTAGCCTACAGTAATTTAGCTCCACCCATTTAGATTACAGCATTTCAGATCCACCCATTCACCCTACAGCAGTTTAGCTCCACCCATTCAGCCTACAGTAATTTAGCTCCAGCCATTTAGCCTACAGTAATTTAGCTCCACCCATTCAGCTTTTCAGATCCACCCATTCAATCTACAGCCGTTTAGCACCACCCATTCAGCCTACAGCAGTTTAGCTCCACCCATTCAGGCTACAGTAATTTAGCTCCAGCCATTTACATTTACATTTACATTTAAGGCATTTAGCAGACGCTCTTATCCAGAGCGACTTACAACTGTGCTTAGTGATCTGTTGGATAATATTCCAGTTAGTAGGAAGTTTAGAGCCTAAAACTCACCACGAGCTCAGACACTGCCCGAACAGGGGGCCAGTGCTGGTACCTAGAGAAAGGTCATTATAAGTGCAACACAATACACATTGACAAAGGACATAAGTGCAATACAGGTTTAGCCAGTTCAGATCATTAAATTGCCACACGATACACACAATTTACACCTCTACTAGAGCTCACTCGCTTAAGTGCTTTACGAAGAGATGGGTCTTCAGTCTGCGTTTGAAGACCACGAGAGACTCCGCTGTTCTGACGCCCAGTGGGAGTTCATTCCACCATCTGGGAGCCAGGACAGAGAAGAGTCTGGACACTTGTCTTCCATGAGTCCTCAGGGATGGTGGTTCGAGACGAGCTGTACTTGAAGCACGAAGGGCTCGAGGTACAGCTCGACTCTTCACCATTGCCATAAGGTAGGGAGGTGCTGGTCCATTCTTGGCTTTGTAGGCCAGCATCAGAGTTTTAAATCTGATGCGGGCAACGACAGGGAGCCAGTGGAGGGAGCGCAGCAGTGGAGTGACGTGGGTGAACATTTAGCCTACAGCAGTTCAGATCCACTCATTCAGTCTACAGCAGTTAGGCACCACCCATTCACCCTACAGCAGTATAGCTCCCCCCCGTTCAGCCTACAGTAATTTAGCTCCACCCATTCAGCTTTTCAGATCCACCCATTCAACCTACAGCTGTTTAGCACCACCCATTCAGCCTACAGCAGTTTAGCTGCACCCATTCAGGTTACAGCAGTTTAGCTCCACCTGTTCAGCCTATAGCAATTTAGCTCCACCAATTCAGCTCACAGCAGTTTAGCTCCACCAATTCAGGCTACAGCAGTTTAGCTCCACCCATTCAGCCTACAGCAGTTTAGCTTTACTTATTTAACCTAACATGGTCAGTCAGAGCACAGCTCAATTACATGTGTCAGCATTAGGGGCACAGTAAACACAATCAGTGAAACATTCTAAGTGGAGCTCAGAGACAGATAGCTAGATAGCTAGATAGATAGATAAATAAATAAATAAATCCTCTGCTCATGTACATATCAGAGTGATTATTGTAGTTTCAGTAATTCAGGACTCATATCCTCACTGCTCGCTTTGACGACTCTCTTTATTTCCAGAAGGACAGATTTCTGAACCACGTGTGTCGATACGTGTGCTTTCTGAGAGTCCTAATGCGGCGGGACGCTGAAAGCTTTGGGCTTTATTCTCTCTCCACAGGGACAGACGCTGCTTAGCTCAATCTACACGCATTCACAGAAAAACTAAAAACAATCAATGGAAATCCATAAATAAGAGGCTGAAAAAGCGGCTGAGTGCTCCGCCGTATTTTCCTGATCGATAGTTTGCCTCCAGCGTCCGCAGAGCTGACATTTTCTCGGAGTGGGGCTCCCGTGGAGTGTGAAATCCGTTCTCCGCTGTAATTTTGTGTTCTTTTGTTTGTCTAGACAAAATAAAGCCGATGCAAATGCGGGAAGCGTCTCTATAGGGGGTGGATTGTAATCAAGGGTGAACACTTAAACGATTTTATCAGCATTTCTACACATCACTCCTGCAGTCTCAGTGCTGAAGCCGCATGGTGAGGACTCAATTACAGCCAATTACACAACATTAAAGAGCCCATATACTGCATTTCTACTGTAGTTTAGTTCACCTGTGTAAACAAACCAACAAAACAAATACAATTTATTCATCAGATTTTACAGGATCCATTTATCTCACCTCTTTCATCTTTTTACAATGGCACAGACTGTAATTTATGTTCTGTCAATTAATGTACTGTGACTTTAAATCTACTATATGTAAATTGGCTGGATTAATCAGAAAGTAGCCCCTGTTGTAGGCTGATGGATGGAGCTATAAACTGCTGTAGGCTAAATGGGTGGAGCATAACTTCTGTATACGGAGTGGGTGGAGATGACCTGCTGTATTCTGAGTGAGTGGAGATGACCTGCTGTATATTGATTGGGTGGAGATGACCTGCTGTATTCTTAGTGGGTGGAGATGACCTGCTGTATATTGATTGGGTGGAGATGACCTGCTGTATTCTGAGTGGTTGGAGATGGCCTGCTGTATATTGATTGGGTGGAGATGATCTGCTGTATCCTTAGTGGGTGGAGATGACCTGTTTTATTCTTAGCAGGTGGAGATAACCTGCTGTAATCTGGGTGGGTGCATGATGACCTGCAGATGACCTGCTGTATTCTGAGTGGGTGGAGATGACCTGCTGTATTCTGAGTGGGTGGAGATGACTTGCTGTATATTAATTGGATGGAGATGACCTGCTGTATTTTTAGTGGGTGGAGATGACCTGCTGTATATTAATTGGGTGGAGATGACCTACTGTATTTTTAGTGGGTGGAGATGACCTGCTGTATATTAATTGGGTGGAGATGACCTGCTGTATTCTGAGTGGGTGTAGATGACCTGCTGTATATTAATTGGGTGGAGATGACCTGCTGTATTTTTAGTGGGTGGAGATGACCTGCTGTATATTAATTGGGTGGAGATGACCTGCTGTATTTTTAGTGGGTGGAGATGACCTGCTGTATATTAATTGGGTGGAGATGACCTGCTGTATTCTGAGTGGGTGTAGATGACCTGCTGTATATTAATTGGGTGGAGATGACCTGCTGTATTTTTAGTGGGTGGAGATGACTTACTGTATATTAATTGGGTGGAGATGACCTGCTGTATTTTTAGTGGGTGGAGATGACCTGCTGTATACGGAGTGGGTGGAGGATGTGTTCAGATATACGGCTGTATAATACGTATGTATTTGCTGGATGGGTTTATTATTCTAGCCGGGATAATTATAGATTATATAAACGTGACCCGGTTCTGCCCTAAACCCGATTAATGAGGTCAGTTCTTAAAACAATCTTTATATAGAGAATATTTTTCTGTTTGAGTCAGGCAGGTAGAGCAGTCTGAGGTAAAATACATAATATGTTAATAACACTGTTAATGTTATGTTAATATGATTGATTAGTAGAGAAATTAGAAAGTGTAATGAAGTCTGGAGTTAAAGTGAATCCTGCAGAGCGCTGAACAGCCTTTGCTCACACTGCAGGAGACACAACACCACCCCCATTAGCATACACACACACACACACACACACACGCGCGCGCACACACACACACACACACACACACACGCACACACACACACACACAGACACACACACGCACACACACACGCACACACACACACACACACACACATGCACACACACACACGCACATAAACACACGCACACACACGCACACTCACACATGCACACACACACGCACACACACGCACACACACACACACACACACACGCACACACACATAAACACATGCACAGTGATCTGCTTTGAGTTTCTGTCCCAACTGAGAAACATTCATTATAAAAACACTGACATAATCTTAAATCTGCTCAGTACAGATAATATTCTGATAATATCTGTAGTACATATATTATAAGAATATAAATGTATTACTAACTTTATTCAGTGTATTATCCCTGACAGACCTAATTTCACATTCAGCATCAGCATCATTAAATAAGTGTATATTATTATTATTATTGTTGTTGTTGTTGTTGTTGTTATTATTATTATTATTATTTGTAATACTTTACATGCTGAAAAGGCTTCTTTTTTAATTCAGTGTTTTTTTAATTATCAGGATAACAGTCCTCTGTCCTTGGCTGTAAAGATAGCGCGCATTTAGGCTGCACGTGATTGCGTAAAAGCAGGTCTGATCTACGTGAGAGTAATCTAAACTTTTTACATTAGTTTTATTACTTCATTAGCACCAATAACAGCTCTGGCTTTATTCGTCATGTGCTGGACACGTTTCTGGATGTAGGCTACATTAGTGTTCAGACGGTCTTGCATCATAGAATTGGTCAGTTGGTTCAGATTTGGTGGATTCCCTCCCTGGCACAGTTCAGAGGAGAATTCCCTGTAGACTGGGATTTTAGCCACTGCTGGTAGACCATATGACTGTATGCTTCCATACACCTGCAGATTCAGCTACTTCCTTCACACTAAGGTCTTTGACACACACAAATCCAGTCACTCCCTTTAGCCAATCAGTAACATCTGCTTTGGAGCCATTTTCCACACATGAATTGAGACCCTGCAGTGTACCACCTCTTTCCAATCTATCGATCCCATTACTCACACCCCGCAGGGATTTAAGGCTCCATCATCCTCACCACACAACAGCAGTGGCACAAAGCAGTGCAAACCGCTCTCTGGCCATCTTCAGTCCTCCAGAACCTCCAGCTCTCTGGATCCTTTCTTGTTCTCAGTGTACAGTCAGAAAGTCAGCATCCCTCCCCTTTCCCTCTCCCCTCTGTTTTCTCCTCTTTCTCCTCTCCCCTTTCCTCTTTCCCCTCTCCCCTTTCTTCTCTCCTCTCTCCCCTCTCCCCTCTCCCCTCACTCCTCTATCCTCTCTCCCCTCTCCCCTCACTCCTCTCTCCCCTCTCCTCTCTTTTCTCTCCCTTGTCCTCTCTGACGCCAGGGACAGAGCCAGGCTAGAAACACCTACATCGTGCTGAGGGAAAAGTATCAGCCACCCATACATCACTGATACATCATTTATACATCGCTTATCTTTAACATTGACAAAAGTCTAATTCAGAATTATTAAACACATGTAATAGGTTATTATAAATCTGTAATAGGTTATTATAAATCTGTAATAGGTTATTATAAATGTGTAATAGGTTATTATAAATCTGTAATAGATTATTACAAACGTGTAATACGTTATTATAAATGTTTAATAGGTTATTATAAATCTGTAATAGGTTATTATAAATGTGTAATAGGTTATTATAAATCTGTAATAGGCTATTACAAGCATGTAATAGGTTATTATAAATGTGTAATAGGTTATTATAAATCTGTAATAGGCTATAACAAGCATGTAATAGGTTATTATAAATGTTTAATAGGTTATTATAAATCTGTAATAGGTTATTACAAACGTGTAATAGGTTATTATAAACGTGTAATAGGTTATTACAAACGTGTAATAGGTTATTATAAATCTGTAATAGGTTATTATTAATCTGTAATAGGTTATTATAAATCTGTAATAGGTTATTATAAATCAGTAATAGGTTATTACAAACGTGTAATAGGTTATTATAAATCTGTAATAGGTTATTATTAATCTGTAATAGGTTATTATAAACATGCAATAGGTTATTATAAATCTGTAATAGGTTATTACAAACGTGTAATAGGTTATTACAAACGTGTAATAGGTTATTATAAACGTGTAATAGGTTATTATAAATCTGTAATAGGTTATTACAAACATGTAATAGGTTATTACAAACGTGTAATAGGTTATTATAAATCTGTAATAGGTTATAACAAACGTGTAATAGGTTATTATAAATGTGTAATAGGTTGTTATAAATGTGTACTAGGTTATTATAATTATCCAATAGCTCGTATGGGGTGTATTTTCCTGGTTTTTATTTCATTGCTATCATTTTTTCTCTCCTGTTTTTATCTGATTACATTTTCACACATTATTATTTTCCCACACTGTCAGTCCAAACGACAGAACCATTCTAAAAGTGTTAGAAACACCACTTATAAACACCCTTACACACATGCTCTCTCTCACACACACATGCAGCTCTGTAGGTAATTTATAATATAATATTTCTCTATTATAAAGATATGATCAGTGTGGGAGGATGACATTTTCACTTTTTTGATAAGTTAAACTGATTTCATTTCCCATTTCATTCCTTTATTTTCTGTTCTATTACTAACCTTTTCTAATCTAGCCATGTTCCTGCCCCTCTAACCTTCAGCGCCTGATTTCTCTTTTATTACTCTAATAAATCTGATTCTTCTGGAGGGAATTTACAGCCCGGTGATGTCACCACCACAAACACACAACTTTCACCCTCAAAACGTGTCTTAACCACAGTAGCAGCAACAGCCAGTGCACAAGCTAAATATAATCTATGCTACATCCCACAAGAATAATATAAATAAAATATTATTACTACTACTACTAATAATAGCAATGATTACAATGATGTTAATATTGATAATAATAATAATCATAATAACAATAACATCAATAACAACAATAATAATAGTAACAATAATAATAATAATAATAATAATAATAATAATAATAATAATAATAATAATAGTGATGATAAAATAAATTTAAAAAAATACCAATAATACAAAAATATATATATATAATAATAATAATAATAATAATAATAATAATAATAAGGTTGGTTTAGAGTAAGACCCTCCAACAGATGTGATACTTTACACAGGTGCTCTTTACTGAGCATGGAAATCTGCCTTCCAGGGCAGCTGCACAGCCAGGATAATGGGCCATCAGCCGCAGCAGTCACGCAGTTCACAGTAAAGATACTGACCAGTCCCACTGTCCTGCACTGCACAGCCCCCTCCAAGCACGTATACACAGTGTTAGGTTATCAGGACCCACTATTCACGGAGCTAAGTCCGGCATTACCCATAGTGCTCTACAGGCCACACCATACACATCATTATCTGGAAGAATTTTTATATCTTTATAAAAATGTGTTTGGAGTGGGGGTGTGTGGAGTGTTTAGAGCGTGTGTTGGTAGTGAGGGGACTTTGGAGCTGGATTGCTAACTGGTAATGATGTTCTTAGCTGGATTATCTGACCCTGCTCAGTGAAATGAGGAGCTGGATTGTTGGCGGGTGGGCGTTCAAAGGTGAAAATACACTGGTCAGTGAGATAAGGGTTGTTAACCTTTTGTTAGAGAATGAAAGCTAAATACAGATACCTAAAATCAGGAGTTTGATGATTTTGCGAGGCAAATATCTCACTGGTGGCGACTCCACACCTTGATGTCTGCTGAATGTTCTTATCTGTAGCCGTGTCTGTATTTTGTGTCACTGTGTTGTCATTTGATGCTGTCACAACTTTTTGAAGAAGTAAATTTTAATACTGTATCCATTAAACCAACAGCTCATTACAGGTCAGGCTGTTAGGTTAGGCTATGTAGCTAGCATCGCAGCCTTGATTGCTTGGTTAGATGTTCAGTAACTATCTGACTTTTTTGCTTTTACTGAATCAAAACTAGGTCTACTTTAAGGCTCTCGTTGGTTGCATGTAGCAGTTCAGCTGTATCCATCAGTTTCAAAGTGTTTGCATTATAAAAATCCTGTTATTAGGAGCTGTACTGAACCCTGCAGCGCTGGAGATGTGAGAGAACGGCACAGCAATAAGTGACTGCCACAAAATGAGCAGGCCAAGACGCTCGTGTAAGGTCAGAACTGAGAGGTTTCATTAATTCTGCAGGTTCAGGCTGACAGTGCTGATTCCATCATTTAGTCTAAGTTTTATTCCAGAGTCGGGTTCTGAGACAGTTACCAGGAGTGTTTATGTGTGTCTGTGTACTTGAGTGTGTGTATATGTAAGTATGTGTGTGTGTATGTAAGTGTGAGTAAAAGTATGTGTGTGTGTGTTTGTGTGTGTGTAAGTATCTGTGTGTGTATGTGTGTGTATGTGTATGCCTGTGCATGTGTAAGTGTGTGTGTGTATGTGTGCATGGGTGTGTGAGTGAGTGTGTGTGTGTGTGTGTGTGTGTGTGTGTGTGTGTGTGTGTGTGTGTGTGTGTGTGTGTGTGTGTGTGTGTGTGTGTGTGTGAATGTGTGTATATATGTAAGTGTGTGAGTGTGTGTATGTATGAGTGTGTATATGTAAGTATGTGTGTGTGTGAGCATGTATGAGTGTACGTGCGTGTGTGTGTGTGTATGTGTACGTTTGTGTATATAAGTGTGCATGTATGTGTGTGTGTGCATGTTTGTGTAAGTATATGTGTGTGTGTGTGTGTGGGTGTGTGTGTGTGTATGTATGTGTGTATGTGCGTGTGTGTATGTATGTGTGAATGTGTGCGTGTATGTGTGTGTGTGTGTGTGTGTGTGTGTGTGTGTATATATATATGTAAGTGTGCATGTGTCTGTGTGTGTGTTGTGTGTTTGTGCATGTGTGTGTAAGTATATGTGTGTGTGTGTGTGTGTGTGTGTGTGTGTGTGTGTGTGTGTGTGTGTGTGTGTGTGTGTGTGAGTGTGCGTGTGTCGGTGTGTGTGTGTGTGTGTGTGTGTGTGTCTGTGTGTGTGTGTGCATGTGTGTGTAAGTATATGTGTGTGTGTGTGTGTGTGTGTGTGTGTGTGTGTGTGTGTGCGTATGTGTGTGTGTCAGTGTGTGTGTGGGTGTGTGAGTGTGCGTGTGTCGGTGAGTGTGTGTGTGTGTGTTTGAAGGGGGGGTGGCTGTCAGATCCAGTGTATTCTTCATATTTAAATATATGCAGATGAGTGACCCCTTTTCCCTCCAATGAGATCAGCGCTACTCGCATTATTTATTAAGAGCTGCTGTGTCACAGCGGCAGTATTAATGTACACTAACAGACGCAGAGATTAATGTGTGCACGGTCTGTGTGAGTGTGTGTGTCAGAAACGACCCAGAGATGACGGAGTGTGTGTGTCTATGTCCTGTTAATTAAAGCATGAGGCAGAACAGGTCTGGCCTCCAGGGGGAGTGATGGAGCGAGTGTGGAACGAGAAGAACAAAGAGAGAGAGGGAGAAAGAAAGAGATATAGAGATGAAGAGGTGTGGAGAGAAACATAGGAAAAGCAAAAGATTGTGCGTGCTAAAATTAGAGAGGGGCGCTGCCGGACGCTGCACTAGCCCAGTTCTGTCACACACAGGAAGTGACATCAGAGGCCATGGTCAGCACAAAACTGACCACAAATAATAAACCAAAAGAAAGAGGACAAAAGGCCCGCCCTTCGTAGTTGCTGTTGCTACGCCCGGTAAGATCTTTGCTAACAGACGTAGTAGTAGCAGACTCGGCTTTCCACACGCTAAAATGTCCCACTGCGAAATGCAGACGCCTCTGTATGAGAGATGGGACACTGAGTGTTGCGGGGTATGCTCAGTCACTGAGGTGTTTCAGGTGGTCATGGTGGATGGTCAAGCAGTAGACTCTCAATTCCTCGTACGTCCTCTGAGACGGATACGGTGTTATGAGATCTAAACTGCTCTATGAAGGCTGCTCACTACGATCATGGTTAGTTTACCGACCCTGGTTTTTACTTTTCCGTTTGTTCCTTGGTTGTATGTGCAGTGAGGATCTACTTTACTCTCTTTGGTCTCCTGTTGGTATCAACCCTGCCCCGCCCCCAGCGATCTACAGCACACACAGGCCAGTGTTGACTGACTGGCCAGCGTGATCTCTTTCTCTGGTATAAGTTAGACTGAATGTGAGAGAGTTGGTAGCTCTGCTGCACCGCTAGTTGCTTTAGCATAGCTGGCGTCACTGTAAGGGATTTACCTGGCATATACTCCCACATTCATTTACATTACATTTAGCTGACGCTTTTATCCAGAGGCACTTACAGGGTTAATCATATTATATGTACAATGTAGTGGTAGGAATTGGTGGTATTGGTGTAGCACAGCATAGTCTCTCAAGTCCGGGATTCGAACTCCAGTCTCCCACATGCGGTGGTGGCTATTTGGCAGATAGTGGTGTTATCCGCTGAGCTACACCAACCATTCAGCACAAACACAGACAGATCACTAACATCACTACCAAGAGAGAGATACAGTATAAAGGCTGAACCTGTACATCAAAATACACACTACACCACCACAAAGTCCAAACCCCACATTAACACACACTATATCACTACATACTTAATGTCATAATACATTACATTCCTATTACATCTTTATTACAGTACCAGTCCAACGTCTATAAATAAATTGAAAGGAGTATGAACCAGCTTTCTTAACCTGCAGTGGGCACTGATAGATCAATCCTATTGGTGTGTCCATCGTGGATATTCAGTAAACTGAATGAGAAACTAGAACATTTACATTCTGAAATATAATGATGCAATATTTGTGCAAATAAATATATATTAGAGGTGGAGATATGGAGAAATATAATACTGCTGTACGTCAAAAGTACATATGGTATATAAGTTGGAGTGTAAGACTGAAGATAACCAACGACAACCATTTAGATGGGTGTGTCTGAACTTTTGACTGGTAGTGCATTTACGTATTGTCAGAATTAATTCATTGCATCATAAATCATCATTTCACATCTTTTCATAACTCCACAATAAATTCAATTTGCTTAATGACTTAAATGTAATTACATGGTAATATATATCATGAATACATAATCAATGTGTATGTCATGCTTTGCAGTCTGCATGCTTTCAGAGTTTTCAGAATATGAAACACTGTATTTAAATAATAAGGTTACATTGTTAAATTTACATAGTTGGATTGTCACACATGTATCTATTGTCTACAATGACAACAGTTGGTCATAACGCTGTATATCAGTGTTCAGGTATTCATTGCGCTGCAGGAAAGGTAAGTAAGAGCAACGCTGCTGTTACCCGGACATGGTGTGAGGGTTCTGTAACACTAAACGGGCCTACAGCAGTTCAATCAGCTCGATTCCCAATCCTTTAAACCTGGAACGCCCTGAACAATCACTCCATCCAGCAGCTCAGCGCTCTGCTCAGAAACGTCAATAACGGCGCACATCGCCTCCGGCACAGAAACGCAATTCAGTCTGATCTGAAAACATCAGGACAGATCTCAGAGGCGCGGTGAGCGTGGAGCTGCCCTCCAGCCCTGCGGAGCAGATTTATATTGTAGTTTATGATGCGCTGAAATCAGATTATATCCTTTTTATTCCCTCTGCTTAAGAGCGTGTACCTGAACTCGCACATGTCATAATCCGTTACAGTGCACATCCTGGTCATTTCCAGGCCGGCTGGCTGTGCTTATTACAGCCTGCAACATTTCCACCAGTTAACTCCAGCAGAAAGCTCTTTAATGGAGCTGGGACAGCTGCTCTCGTCCAGAGTTACAGCATCAGCAGGATGGAAATGAAGAAGGCCGTTAAAAAGGAACACAAAATAAAAACATCTGTGAACGTGCTAACTCAGCTTTTACCGTCCCACTGCTGTCACTCTGGGTGGACAGACCAGCAGAAGCCAGAGTTTTACGTGCTGCTGTTCTGGTCAGACACTGTGACCATGCTGGGTGACCAGCTGAACCAGCACCTCACCAGCTTAGATGTGCAGGAAACTCCTGCTGGGCACGGCCGTTAGGTTTCAGCAGGTACCTGTTTAAAGTGCAGTCATGCATAAAAGCAGCGAGTTCAGATTCAAATTCAGTTCCATCAGCTTATAGAAGCAAGAAAAGTGACTGTAGCTGTTTTAATTCTGTTAAAGTCGAGCGCATCGGTACTTTAACTTAAAATAAAATAATTAAAATGAACATTTAAATTATCACAAATACATATAACATGTCTTTGTTCATTTTTAATATGGTGACTGTGGGCTGGTCCACGTCACTGAGCCTGAGGTAACAAACATATTTATTGAAATCTTTCAATATAAAAAGAATTGCAGACTTATTAACTTTATAAATATACAATTCAATATAAATATATAATACTTTGCCTATTTATTAATTTAATTGAACAAAAATGTTATTTTAACAGGCATTTCTTTTTACCTATACTCTCTTTTTACCTTACTCTACACTATACACAATATCTGATAACCATATAATCTACATTAAATATATATAATAACCATATTTTCTATATTAAATATATAATAATCAAATACTCTGTGTACATTACATTTATAAATATATATTTTTTGTTCTAACATTGGATTATATTTGTAATATTTTTATGTTTGTAATATTTTTAGCATTATTATTTAACATCAATACTTTTTTTTTAAATAAATAAGTATTATTTATTTATTTTTTATTATACCAGACAACAGCAGTTAAATCAGCTTGGTCTGAATCAGTTAGAAGTATGGCATCTGGAACAATTACTTTATCCTTAACCTGCTCCTGACTTGTTGACCAATCAGTTGCTGTGTTCCTGACTTGCTGACCAATCAGAGGCCATGTTCCTTGACTTGATGATTGATTGGAGTTATCAGACCGTACATATAACTTCTGAACATGTGAGTAGTATCTTCTGAGAAGGATCTTGAAAGCAGCAGTTGTATGACTATACACCACTGATGATAACAGGCAGAACAGGCTGTACTTTTTAGCCTACAGCTCAGCGGCGAGGCTGGCAGTCTGGCATTTACTGTAGTAACGGATCACTGATCGATGAATATAACCAATAACTGATTTTAAACAAAGAGAGACCCTGTAACATAAATAATACAAATAGAGTAAATTATTGGAACTTGGTGTTCTGTTAATTGAACTGCTCTGCTGATCTGTGCGTTGTGAGGCTAGACAGCTCAACTGACCAAAATGTGGTCAGTGTGGGATCAAGGCAGGAAGCGCGCTCTGATTCCTGACATTTTCATTTCCTCAATTTCCTCTCTCTGTGACCTCTGACCCCTGAGCTTCTCCGGGACCAGATGAGCTGACATATGGTCCACTTTAATTTACATCTATCAGGAAATGCACACAGTCTGCTTCAGAGTGCAGGTTTCAGCCACAAATCACAGTAACACTCTGATCTCAAATCTGTCCTGCAGACACTCCACACAACGAAGACAAGACAGGGGGAGCTATCTTCATGGTGTATTGGAGATACCAAAATGCTGTTCTACTCCAGTCAGATGTTCTAGTGTACAGGTGGAGCCATCTTCATGGTGTACTGTATCCCATCTCTCTCCAGGTCTCAGTCAGAGAAAATTGCAGAGGGTTACAGTGGGGAGCCAAACGCAGGCCACTCTGAGAATAAATGTGGGTGTAGTGATTGTAGTGGGGTGTGTCTTCATCAGAATGAGCCTCAGAAAGTTAAAATATACGGGTCTGAAGATTAATAAAAGATGAACTCGCTTTAGAGGATCAGTTGTAGAGTGAAATAGCTGGGAGTAGCTAACAGCTAGGCTAAGCGTCTGTCAGGTGAACTGAGCAGCATTAGCAGCAGCTAGCTCTAAACAGTGGGTACAGTAATTACAGCTCTGAGGTAATAAATAAATAATACGTATTTATCTAAAACACAAAATACTGCAGATGTTACTCTGCAGAGACAGTGGGAGGGTTTATTATACCTGAGGTTTAAACCCCCACTATTAGGCAGTGTTTGAACAGTAGGGGTGAATAAAACATAACACACTTTATTTAATATTATTTATTGCTCTATGATAACATCCAGTCATTGTAGTGACAGTGAGTCACTCAGAGGCAAAGTGTGTTCATATATTAGTCCAGCTTCATTAAACCTGTAATTTAGGTTGTGTGTTTGTTTTGAAGAGTGCAGAGACATTTTAGGTGCGTAGAGGCTTCAGGTGCCCTGACTACTGGTTTCAGGCCCAAAAGCCTTTATTAACCATTTACTGATTATTAGAGAATTACAATTATTGTAGAATTATTAGAGAATTACAGGAATAGTTTGGTAAAAACTCAGATATATAATCTCCACTCACCACAGACATAGTTGTTCAACCGAGATGTTTGGAAATTGTCTTTAGCTGTTCGTTGAGGTGGTGCAGATGTACACATGTGGTTTAGATCAGTAGTTTTAGTCTTGGGGAGCCACTGCTCTGCTCAGGTACCGGTTCTTTGGCCTCAGGTCACCTGATCTAGCTCATGAAGAGCCCAATTATTACAGGATAATCTGGATCAGGTGTGTTGGGTCAGTGGCTGCCTGCACTAGTGTTCAGATTTAATGGTGTACCATGAAGCTGAACGTTTGTTATTGAATGTTTAGTAATAATAATGTTGGCTTATTTGTAATGCCGTTAGCCAATGTCCTTGCTGAGTTTTGGCTAAGGTTGATGAAACAGTGGGACAGTGCTGTTATACCACTGACTACAATAAGAGAACTCACTAGAGAATTCACTAGCATGTTCCATGGCAACATTACTGAGACAAAAACACAGAAGTTAAACCTGCAATCAATCAGTAAATTAGCTATGATATCTGAAGATACTGAAATGAGGGGACCCAAAGAGCATTATCGTGGCAAAAACTGTAAAACACACCCCCATTCACACTGGATGTGTGTTAGGAGTGTAGAAAGTGTCAGTAAAAGCTCGGCTGCAGTAAAACTGCTGAACTGAGTCAGAGTGTTTTTGGCTGGTCATTTAGCTGAGAGAGATTTAACAGCTAACAGCCATCAAAGCTCATATAGCCACTTTCTCTCTGTATCTCTTTCTTTTATGTCTGATCTCAGCACAAACACACTTACAATCAGTGTTGGGGGTAAGGGTGGTGATCAGTGTTGGGGTAAGGCTGGTGGTTGGTGTTGTGGGTGATGTTGGGATAAAGCTCTTGCTCAGTATTTGGAGTGACGCTGGTGTTGGGTTAAAGCTTTGGGACTGGTGGTTGGTGTAAGGGTAAGGCTCTTGATCAGTGTTTGGGGTAAGGCTAGTGGTCTGTGTTGGGGTAGGGCTTGTAGCCTGTGTTGGGGCTAGTTGTTGGTGTTGGGGTAAGACTCTTGATCAGTGTTAGGGATAAGGCTGCTGCTTGGTATTGGGGATAAGGCTGATGATCTGTAGTGAGGTGAGGCTGGTGGTTGGTGTTGGTGCTAAGGTTTGTGGTATGTATTGGGGGAAAGGCTGGTGGTTGGCATTGGGGGTAAGGCTGGTGGTATGTGTTGTGGGTAAGGCTGGTGGTTGGTGTTGGGGCTGGTGGCTAGTGTGAGGGTAAGGCTCTTGATCAGTGTTTGGGGTAAGGCTGGTGGTCTGTGTTGGAAGTAAGGCTGGTGGTATGTGTTGGGGTTAGTTGTTAGTGTTGGGGTAAGGTTCTTGATCAGTGTTAGGGATAAGGCTGCTGTTTGGTATTGGGGTAAGGCTGATGGTATATGTTGTGGGTAAGGCTGGTGGTTGGTGTTGAGGGTAAGGCTGGTGATATGTGTTGTGGGTAAGGCTGGTGGTTGGCATTGGGGGTAAGGCTGGTGGTATGTGGTGTGGGTAAGGCTGGTGGTTGGTGTTGTGGGTAAGGATGGTGGTATGTATTGTGGGTAAGGATGGTGGTTGGTGTTGGGGGTAAGGCTGGTGGTATGTATTGGGGAAAGGCTGGTGGTTGGTGTTGTGGGTAAGGCTGGTGGTATGTATTGGGGTAAGGCTGGTGGTTGGTGTTGGGGGTAAGGCTGGTGGTATGTATTGGGGAAAGGCTGGTGGTTGGCATTGGGGGTAAGGCTGATGGTATGTGTTGTGGGTAAGGCTGGTGGTTGGCATTGGGGGTAAGGCTGGTGGTATGTGGTGTGGGTAAGGCTGGTGGTTGGTGTTGTGGGTAAGGCTGGTGGTATGTGTTGTGGGTAAGGATGGTGGTTGGTGTTCGGGGTAAGGCTGGTGGTATGTATTGGGGAAAGGCTGGTGGTTGGTGTTGTGGGTAAGGCTGGTGGTATGTGTTGTGGGTAAGGCTGGTGGTTGGTGTTGGGGGTAAGGCTGGTGGTATGTATTGGGGAAAGGCTGGTGGTTGGCATTGGGGGTAAGGCTGATGGTATGTGTTGTGGGTAAGGCTGGTGGTTGGTGTTGGGGGTAAGGCTGGTGGTAGGTGTACTGGGTAAGGCTGGTGGTTGGTGTTGGGGGTAAGGCTGGTGGTAGGTGTTGGAGGTAAGGCTGGTGGTTGGTGTTGGGGGTAAGGCTGGTGGTATGTATTGGGGAAAGGCTGGTGGTTGGCATTGGGGTAAGGCTGATGGTATGTGTTGTGGGTAAGGCTGGAGGTTGGCATTGGGGGTAAGGCTGGTGGTATGTGGTGTGGGTAAGGCTGGTGGTTGGTGTTGTGGGTAAGGCTGGTGGTTGGCATTGGGGGTAAGGCTGATGGTATGTGTTGTGGGTAAGGCTGGTGGTTGGTGTTGGGGGTAAGGCTGGTGGTAGGTGTACTGGGTAAGGCTGGTGGTTGGTGTTGGGGGTAAGGCTGGTGGTAGGTGTTGGAGGTAAGGCTGGTGGTATGTATTGGGGAAAGGCTGGTGGTTGGTGTTGTGGGTAAGGCTGATGGTATGTGTTGTGGGTAAGGCTGGTGGTTGGTGTTGGGGGTAAGGCTGGTGGTAGGTGTACTGGGTAAGGCTGGTGGTTGGTGTTGGGGGTAAGGCTGGTGGTAGGTGTTGGAGGTAAGGCTGGTGGTTGGTGTTGGGGGTAAGGCTGGTAGTAGGTGTTGTGGGTAAGGCTGGTGGTTGGTGTTGGGGTTAAGGCTAGTGGTATGTGTTGTGGGTAAGGCTAGTTGTCGGTGTTGGGGGTAAGGCTGGTGGCCAGTGTTGCAGTGTAAGGCTGGTGGTCATATTGCCATATCCAATCAGACCCAACATTCTAGAGCTGGAACAATGTTGACATCAAAATCAAAATCAGAAGAAGCTGAAGCCAGAGTTGAACATTGTGAATCAGTGTACATCACTAATTACAGACATGTTCATCCGTAGGTCCTGGAAATCATGAAGCTTCACAGGAGACCTAAAAGGTCCTGAACGTTCCGCACTGATGTTATTGTGTCTTAGCAGCTTTGAGCCTGTATAAATCAGGAAAGATTATATTTGAGTAGTACTGGAATATGACGTTCCAGTGCTGTGTGTGTGTGTGCATCTGGCTGACTGTCAGGAATTCAATTAAAACAGACTGAGAGCAGTGTGTCTGTGTGTGTGTGTCTGTGTGTGTGTGTGAGTGAGAAAATGAAAATGATTGAAATCTCCATCGGGGCAGAATCGAGCGTACAGTGATTTGTGGGCTTTCCTTAGGCAAAGCAGGGAGCATTAATAAAACATAAATATGAATAAAACTCTATGTGTGTGCAAGCGTGTGTGTGTTAGGGTGTGTGTGTATGCAGATTTGACTGATGAGAAAAACTTTTCCCTCCCTGAAGCACATACTCATTCCAGGACGCATCTTTTATTTGTTTTATAACCATAAACTCAATTTCATGCAGTTAGTGTTTAGATTCCGACTGTGTTTATGAAAACACTTCAGAGCTGATGAAGTGGACACACACACACACAGTTACCTGCTGCAGCTTCCCTGGAAATACAGAGAGAAGATCTTACTCGCACTGTCTCCAGGCAGCTAAGGGTTTCACTCTGTGATCTTCACCATTACGGCTCCTCAGTCTGAAACAGCACCACATTTCATCAGAGCTCCCTGTACTGATAGACATCCAGCATGCCAGCTGACGTCACCCTGGGCTGGACACACTGACCAATAGTTACCCTACACTGATCTGTACACCATGACATAGTGACTTTAAATGACTTCAGAGATCCTTAATAACGACTCCATGCTGATCTTGCATTGACCTTACAATGACCTTACAATAACCCCAAAGCCTCGCAGTGACTCACAGAGCCCTGCAAATAGATCTTTCTGATATAATGTGAGAAATACAAAGTGGAGAAGCTCCCCTTAAACCATCAGCTGCAGCCTTTCAATTAACTCACACTGACCCTATAGCCTTACGGTGTTGCATATTTGTTCAGCAGCGGTTCTGGGAAGTGCCTGTGCTTGGTTAGTATATGTGAATGGTACGTTTGTTTATCAAAAGAGAATCTGTGATTATGTTCTGCTGGAGAACCGTCGACTGGCTGATGGGGCTATAACGGCTTTTTCTCAGAAATGCTCCATCATTTTGTTCTCATCTGGCCATTATCTGTCATCTGCTGAGCAGCTCTGTTTATACCTGAGGAAGCTGATGGGACATTGGGATGCTTAATGGGTTTCTGTAGTCAAATCTGTGAATCATTTGTGAATGAATAAAATGTGTAACTGGAATTAGATCTTTTTTTATGCTTAAACAGAATTGAATAACAAAAGCCCCATTTAACCTGCCTGTTCCTAGTGCAGTTGCTGTAAACCGGAGATGTAAATGCGGGGAAATAGGTCCAGCAGCTTTAGTGCAAAAAATGAATGAACATCTTTATACCTCGCCTGTTTCTCTGTGAATGGCCGAGCGTCTATGCCGTTTGTCGTTTTGTTCTCTCACAACCTATAGCAGCTCCAGCATCTTCAGACTCAAACAACAAAACTTTTACCAAAACCTTCTGATGGTACATCCTTGACCTCACAGATTCCCAAAAGATCATCATCACTGACCTCACAACCTCCCAGAAGGTCATTATCATCGACCTCACAGCCTCCTGACAGGTTATTATCATCAACCTCACAGCCTCTTGACAGGTTATTATCATCAACCTCACAGCCTCTTGACAGGTTATTATCACTGACCTTAGATTTTTTACAGGGCATCCACCTTGACCTCCAGATTTCCAAAAGGTCATCATCATTGACCTCACAGCCTCCCAGAAGGTCATTATCATCGGCCTCACAGCCTCCTGACAGGTTATTATCACTGACCTCACAGATTCCCAAAAGGTCATCATTTACATTTATGGCATTTTGCTGACGCTCTTATCCAGAGCGACGTCCAAGGTTAATCATATTACAGGTGGGCCTGTGTAGTGTTAGGAGTCTTACCCAAGGACTCTTATTGGTGTAGCACAGCATAGTCACCCAGACCAGGATTTGAACCCCAGTCTCCCACATGTGGTGTTGACTCCCTGGCGGGTAGTGGTGTTATCTGCTGAGCTACACCAACCACCATCATCATCGACCTCACAACCTCCCAGAAGGTCATTATCATCACAGCCTCCTGACAGGTTATCATTGACCTCAAACTCCTCACAGGTCAGCATCACTGACCTCACAGCCTCCCAGCAGGTCATCATCACTGACCTCACAGCCTCCCCACAGGTCATCATTTTCCTCACAGTCTCCCAGCAGGTCATTATCAATGACCTCTCAGCAGGTCATCATCACTGACCTCACAGCCTCTCAGCAGGTCATCATCATTGACCCCAACCTTCTGACAGGTCATCATCACTGACCTCACAACCTCCCAGAAGGTCATCATCATTGACCTCACAGCCTCCTGACAGGTTATTATCACTGACCTCACAACCTCCCAGAAGGTCATCATCTTTGACCTCACAGCCTCCTGACAGGTTATTATCACTGACCTCAACCTCCTGACAGCATCACTGACCACACAGCCTCCCCGCAGGTCATCATCATCAACCTTAACAGCCTCCCAACAGGTCATCATCACTGACAGCACAGGCTCCCAGCAGGTCATCATCACTGACCTCATTGACTGTAGCCAATTTCTCCTCGTTTTCACATCACAAGGAAAGAGCCAGAACCAAAATGACTGGACTACTGGGTAGTTTTGCGCTGCAGAGGCTGACCTTGACATGAGTCAATATGGCTCGGCCTAACAAACAAAGGTAGAGGATGGTAGATTTGTAGAGGATGTCCAACTGCACCAAGTTCACTCAGGAAAGTGTGAACAGGGCGCTTGTCTCTGTGTGCGTGTTTGTTGGGATGCTGGTGGATTAATTTTTACTTAGTGTCTAAAATTTAGTAAATCAAAACAAATAAATGTGTAATGAGTTTAAAGGCCTGGAGCTTCAGCAGATCGTTTCACTGACATTGTCCGACTGATCAAATCCAGAGGAAACTCGATTAGGAAATAAAGAGAATAAGGAGGCATAAAAAACGGAGCGCAGCCAAGGGGGGGAGAGGTTCGCATTAATACAGTTGTGTGCGTTCATTATGACGGAGCATTTCCTTTACACTGAGGTGAAGTAATGTACATCACCCTGTCCAGTGTATCTGTGGGGACATTGCATTATTGTGATTATTTTGGGTATTTTGATCTTGTAAAGAATCTAATCAATATTACTAATTAAACTGAGATTTCAGAGAATGGTATTGAGTTTCTCTCTAGTGCTTTATTGTTACTCTGTTTAAACAAATCAGTAAAACGGAACTGATAAGTGTTCAGTCTCTTAAGAGTGGCACTAATGTTTAAATGTTTGAGCATTGCTGGACTGGCATGTGGAGGCTTTACCACTGACTGCTTTTCATGGTACAAGCAGAGCACTGTGCTTTGTGTAAAATGAACTGATTTAAAGGGAGATCAGCTGAGTACTGTTCAAAGATACTGCAACCAGGGAAGCGCCAGCTATGAATGCTAATGTTTGGTTAGCATTCGTAGGTCATGGTCATGTTTGTTTGGCATCCATAGGTCATGGTCATGTTTGGTTGGGGACCGGTGTGGTGGTTGGTATGTGAAGCAGTACCGGATTGTCCATGTTGCATTTTTTGTTTCAGAATTCTCCACACCTTTACTAGGGATGGCCAGGACTGCAAGCAGGCCAGTCCAGTACACGTACACGCCCTTGTTCCTTTATTAACCTCAGTATCAGTGTCTAACTCTAACCTTAACCTCAGTATCTATCTCTAACCCTAACCTTAACCTCAGTATCAGTGTCTAACTCTAACCTTAACCTCAGTATCTATCTCTAACCCTAACCTTAACCTCAGTATCAGTGTCTAACCCTAACCTTAACCTCAGTATCAGTGTCTAACTCTAACCTTAACCTCAGTATCTATCTCTAACTCTAACCTTAACCTCAGTATCAGTGTCTAACTCTAACCTTAACCTCAGTATCTATCTCTAACCCTAACCTTAACCTCAGTATCAGTGTCTAACTCTAACCTTAACCTCAGTATCTATCTCTAACCCTAACCTTAACCTCAGTATCAGTGTCTAACCCTAGCCTTAACCTCAGTATCTATCTCTAACCCTAACCTTAACCTCAGTATCAGTGTCTAACTCTAACCTTAACCTCAGTATCAGTGTCTAACTCTAACCTTAACCTCAGTATCAGTGTCTAACTCTAACCTTAACCTCAGTATCTATCTCTAACCCTAACCTTAACCTCAGTATCAGTGTCTAACCCTAACCTTAACCTCAGTATCAGTGTCTAACTCTAACCTTAACCTCAGTATATATCTTTAACCCTAACCTTAACCTCAGTGTCTGTGTCTAACCCTAGCCTTACCCTCAGTTTCAGTGTCTAACTCTAACCTTAACCTCAGTATCTATCTCTAACCCTAACCTTAACCTCAGTATCAGTGTCTAACTCTAACCTTAACCTCAGTATCTATCTCTAACTCTAACCTTAACCTAAGTATCAGTGTCTAACCCTAGCCTTAACCTTAACCTCAGTATCAGTGTCTAACCCTAGCCTTAACCTCAGTATCTATCTCTAACCCTAACCTTAACCTCAGTATCAGTGTCTAACCCTAGCCTTAACCTCAGTATCTATCTCTAACCCTAACCTTGACCTCAGTATCAGTGTCTAACCCTAGCCTTAACCTCAGTATCTATCTCTAACCCTAACCTTGCCCTCAGTATCTGTGTCCAACCCTAATCTTAACCCTCAGTATCTGTGTCTAACCCTAACCTTAACCTCAGTATCTGTGTCTAACCCAAACCATAACCTCAGTATCCAAACCTAAAACAATATATGCAGAGCAATAAGTCCAAAACGTACACTTAATACAAAACAGGACAGGTACAGTACACAGTACTGAGTGTATGCAGGGCTGTGTAATATACTGTGAGGTAATAGCAGAGGTTATAGCAGAATCTCTGGGGTAGCATCCAGAACAACAGTTTTTGGCTGATACAGTATCCCAGCATCAGATATTGTTTGGGAAATTAGCTGAATTGTGAGATACAACAATTATTATATTCATATTTAAATACAGTATCTTAGACACAGTCTAGAGCTGGAGGAAGTGGGAAACAAGATGTTGCCAGTTGTTATGTATGTGTGTATATTCGTTCCCTTAATTACAGTAATGTAGTCGCTGCCACCAGCTTTGTTAAAGCAGTCAGGTCTGGCCTCAGTATCTGAGTTTACCAACAAAATTACTACAGGAAAAAGAGGTACAAGAAAAGAGGTAAACCCTACAACAGTTACAGTCACAAATTTAGATTTTATTCAGTTATACCCTGGTATGTTAGGCTTAATGGTCAAATATGGCTAGGAGGGCAACCAGTAAGAGTTCTCTCTAAACTCTAAAATCAAAGAAACAAAAATGATAGTTTCCTGAAATCCAAACAGGGTACCATTCTATGATGGCGACATTTAGGCCAATATTAGAGGGTGACTAAACTTTTAATTATATGATCTTACTTCAGATTAAAGCTTTCATCTACTTTATTATACTTCAATATAAACCACATAGAACAAACACGAAACACTCCCTAAACCTCTAAAAAGCAATAGACCGACCAGGCATTCCACCAATAACCCAGAGTAACCTCTAGGCGGCATCGCACGTGGCTCGGCAATCGCCCCCAAATCACTCTTTCCTATGCAGCAGTCGCGTCCCCAGCAACACTCCATCACAGCCTTTTCTCCAGTCATGCCGATGCTAGGTCATTCAAACGTAACAGTCTTTCTTTCTTTTAACTACCAAACAACATAAACCCACTGAAGCTGCCAACGCTGGTCCACACTGCTCTCTCAGCTGAAAGTCCTTTCCTTTTAAAGTGTCTGGGTGGCTCGCTTCCATAACGCCCCAATAGTTTCACCCCTCCTCTTCATGCAGGTCCATCTACTCCTGATAAAATCATCACATATGTATATATAGGTTCACTGGAACAATTTGGTAAGTGTCCTCTCTGGCACAGTTCAGAGGAGAATTCCCTGTAGACTGGGATTTTATCCACTGCTGGTAGACCTGTCTGACCGTACGCTTCCATACACCTGCAGATTCAGCTACTTCCTTCACACTATGGTCTTTGACACAACCAAATGCAGTCACTCCTTTTAGCCAATCATTAACATCTGCTTTGGAGCCATTTTCCACACATGGAACGAGACATTCCCTGTACTGTACCATCTCTTCCCAATCTATGGCTCAACCCCCCGACCCTCCCCCACTCCACAGGGATTTATAGGTCCATCATGCTCGTGCCATCTGCAGGAGGCTGGAGTTACTACCACCTTTAACAGGCATTTGATGATGTGTTTTATATCCAGTGATCTTATGTGTCTGTCAGTTTAGTCTGCCTGATCTACAGAGTGAAACAACAATAGAACCACACACACAAGGACAGGTGATATAGTACACCTGTCCTGCAGGTAAGAGGACAGAATACAGAGAATGGAACAGGAAATTGCAGTGAACTGCGTGTGTGTTTAATTGAGTGTGTATGAGAGTCAGTAGAGCTGTGTGTGTGTGTGTGTGTGTGTGTGTGTGTGTGTGTGTGTGTGTGTGTGTGAAGGTCCTTCATGTTTTAACACTGAGATCAGAGTCAGAACACATACTGATCAAACTCACCCAGAACTCCATTCACATGCAAATGTAATTAAATCTGCACAATACATATCATTAAACCGCCGCGCATCTCATTAAACCCCCGCGCATCTCATTAACCCCACAGAGACACGCAGGGGTCCTGCAGGCTTGCGCCAATATTTATATTCATATTCACACACGCAGTACAACTCTATCTAGTTCTCTCTCTCTCTCTCTGTCTCTCTCTCTCTCTCTCTCTCTCTCCCTCTCTCTCTCCCTCTCTGTTCTCTCTCGCTCTCTCTGTCTCTCTCTCTCTATCTCTCTCTCTCTCTATCTCTCTGTTCTCTCTCTGTCTCTCTCTCTCCCTCTCTGTTCTCTCTCGCTCTCTCTGTTCTCTTTCCTCTCTCGCTCTCTCTGTTCTCTCTCCTCTCACTTTTTCTCACTTTCTGAACATACACTGAATAACTAATAGGGAATATAAAACTAATCATAATCATTAATAATAATAACAATAATAATATTAGCAATAATAATAATAATAATAATAATGATGATGATGATGAATTAATAATTAAATACAGGGGTGTGGTATGCTAGAGCCTGAACAGGGGTTGAGGGTTGTGGTGAAGAAGGCTCTGAACTGAACAGCCGTTTTTTAAGGTAACTCATAACCTCCCAGTGTGGGGGTTAGGATGGGGTTTTGTGTAAACCAGGTAAAGAGAAAGACTTGTTGTTGAATGGCCTGGCTGTGCTTTTCTCTTTCTCTTATCCATCTTCTCTTTATTTAATAATATGCTCAGAGGACTTCTTTGGTCCTTGTACCAATAAAGTGTGGTGAAAAATGTGTGTCTCTCTCTCTCTCTCTCTCTTTCTCTCTCACACACACACACTCACTCTCTCTCTCTCTCTCTCTCTCTCTCTCTCTCTCTCTCTCTCTCTCTCTCTCTCTCACACACACACTCACTCTCTCACTCTCTCTCTCTCTCTCTCTCTCTCTCTACACACACACACACACACACACTCGTTCTCTCTCTCTCTCGCACTCGCTCTCTATCTCTCTGTCTTTCTCTCTCTCTTGCTCTCTCTCTATCTCTCTCACTCTTTTTCACACATGCACTCTCTCTCGCTCACTCTCTCAAACTCGCTGTCACTTGCCCTTTCTCTCTCACTGTCTCTCTCTCTCTAATTCTATCTCTCATTCTATCTCTCTATGTCTCTCTCTCTGTCTTTCTCTTTCTCACTCATCTTTTTCGCTCTTTTTATCTCATGCTCTCTATCTCTCTCTTACACTTGCTCTCTCTTACTCTCTATCTCTCTCTCACTCTCTCTCAAACTCGCTCTCACTAGTTATCTCTCTCTTGCTGTCTCTCTCTCTATCTTTTTCTATCTTTCTGTGTCTCTCTCTGTATCTCTCTCTCACTCTCTCTCACACTTGCTGTTGCTCTTACTTTCTTTCTCTCACTCTCTCGCTCTCTGTATCTCACTCTATATCTTTCTCTAGCTCTTTCTCTTTCTCATTCTCTATCTTTTTCTCACTCTGTCTTTCACTTTCTATCTCTCTCTTGCTCTTTTTCTTTCTCACTCTCAATCTTTCTCTCACTCTCTCTCGCTCTCTCTCTCAATCTCTCACTCACTACTTCTCTCTCTCTCTCTCTCTCTCTCTCTCTCTCTCTCTCTCTCTGTCTCTCTCTGTAATTAGTGTTATATATAAGATAATTTAACCCAATCAGAAAGCTCACTGATTCTGACTCAGGTCCTGCTCTGCATTTGAATATGCTAATATAGTCTCCTCTCCTGATTGGTTAATTAACCTCTGATGAAGTCGTCTCAGTTGGAGTCATGTAGTCATCTGGGTGAAGGTCACACACAGACACTGAAAGTGTGTTAGGAGAAGGAAGTGATGAAGATTCAGTCTGAATTTTATTTGTGAATTTACTTTTGGTGGTTTAAGAGCAAACAACATGCAAACAGAAATATAACATTATCACAGACAACAAAACACAAAAACACAAAAATGATCCAATGTAACATTGCAGAAGCTTAAGAATGTCTACTCTGAAACAGGAGGTGGACACATACACAAACCACAGACCTATCAGAACTGAGCTCTAGACTTCAGACCTATCAGCACTGAGCTCTAGACTTCAGACCTATCAGCACTGAGCTCTAGACTTCAGACCTATCAGCGCTGAGGTCTAGATTTTAGACTAATCAGAACTGAGCTCTAGACTTCAAAAGTATCAGCATAGAGCTCTAGATTTTAGATTATCAGAACTGAGCTCTAGACTTCAGACCTATCAGAGCAAAGCTCTAGATTTTAGACTAATCAGAACTAGCAGAATAGCAGTTCTAGGTGATGGTAATGAACACAGTACAGGTCTTCATAGCGGTTCTAGATTCTAGATTATCAGAACTGAGCTAATTCAGAAAAGCACAGACTTCAGGTCAGCACTTATTAGACAGTTCTAGGTAATGGTAGATTCAATATCACACTGACAGGTCTTTCATAGAGCTGTTCTAGATTGAACTGGTAGACTTCAACCTATCAGAGCAGAGCTCTAGGTCTTCAGATATCAGCGAGCTTTCAGACCTAGGCAGATGGTAATGACCTACACAGTGAGCTCTAGATCTTAATAGCAGTTCTAGGTGATGGTAATGAACACCGTACAGGTCTTCATAGGGGTTCTAGGTGATGGTAATAAAACACAGTACAGGTCTCATTAACAGTTCTAGGTAATGGTAATGAATACATTACAGGTCTTCATAGCGGTTCTAGGTGATGGTAATAAAACACAGTACAGGTCTTAATAGCGGTTCTAGGTGATGGTAATGAACACAGTACAAGTCTTAATAGTGGTTCTAGGTGATGGTAATAAAACACAGTACAGGTCTTAATAGTGGTTCTAGGTGATGGTAATGAACACAGTACAGGTCTTAATAGTGGTTCTAGGTGATGGTAATAAAACACAGTACAGGTCTTAATAGCGGTTCTAGGTGATGGTAATGAACACAGTACAGGTCTTAATAGTGGTTCTAGGTGATGGTAATGAACACAGTATAAGTGCTAATAGCGGTTCTAGGTGATGGTAATAAAACACATTAGGTCCAAAATGAAGGGCCTAGAGATCACTTATAATACATTAAAAGTACACTGACGGTTCTACACAGTAGCAGGATGTACGACATCACACAGTTTATTCCAGAAACGTCCTCTGCTCTCTGTGGAGAACAGTAATAAACGAATAAATAAATAAAGAGGTAAGTGCTGAGGATGGGACTGTCAGGTTCCTGGGCAGGACAGATGTTTGTTACTTGTTGTTGTTTATGAACGGAGTGTTTTCCTCCTCGTTTTTCCTTGTGACATTTGACAGCTGGAGAGTGTCGATGTGTGTGTGTGTGTGTAAAATGTGTGTGTGTGATGATCATTACCTCCATCAGGCCGATTGCCGTTTGCTCTCCGTGTGAGCGCAGTGTATCGTCTCTGGATAATAAAACTCACTCCTGATATTTTCCTCCATCAATCTGAGGCACCAGGTGACGCGGTTTTCATCATTTATCTGCTGCATTTTCAGGAGCGCTGCAGGCCAGCATCGCCGTGTTACAGAACTGGCCATAATACCGTAACTAGGATATGTCTTAATGTGTGTGTGTCTATTACTATAAGTGTGTGTTAGTGTGGGTGTGTAATGTGTGTCTTACTATGCTAAGTGTGTGTTAGTGCTAAAGCTGGTGTGTGCTTTTTTAGGTGATCCTGATTCTCACCAAACTGTTCGACTTCAACCTTGGCACTGTCACCGAGAGCTCACTGTGGAGGTAACAACTCACTTATTCACTCTTTCACTCTCTCACACACTCATTCACTCTTTTATGTAATCGCTCATTTAGTTCATAATTCAGTTATTCATTCATTTATTTACTAATTCATTCACTTATTCACTCATTTACTTAATTACTCCTTCACTTATTAATTCATATTTATATGATTTAATTACATTTACATTTACAGCATTGAGCAGACACTCTTATCCAGTTCAATCAGAGTAGGTATCCTGGCTAGTACTGACAGGATAAACTCCCCTTTAGCTCTAACACGGCAAGAAATGTGGGATGTCTAGAAACAATAATACAGAGTTACACACACATCAGTGCAACTCGTAGCAACACACAGTCAGTGATTGTACCAAGAGAGAAGGGTTTCAGTAGTAAGTGCAGTACAGTAAAGTTCAGTATATACCACATGCAATACTGTACCACCTTAAACACACTCCAAACATCAGCTACAGTTCAGCTCATCTGGGAACACAGAGTCAGTCAACCAGTACAATACTGAAGGTCACCAAACCTCTTAAACACTTCCAAACATCAGCTACACTGTACAGCTCACTAAGCCACATCAAAGCACCAGTCAACACACCACATTAACACACTCAGTCAACCAGTACAATACTGTACCACACTTAAAATCAGCTACACAGCTCAAAGAACACAGTCAGCTACCAGTACAATACTGTACTCAAAACACACAAAATCAAAGAACACAGTCAGTCAACCAGTACAATACTGTACCACCTTAAACACTCCAAACATCAGCTACGCAGCTCAAAACACACAGAGTCAGTCAACCAGTACAATACTGTACCACCTTAAACACTCCAAACATCAGCTACGCACCTCAAAGAACACAGAGTCAGTCAACCAGTACAATACTGTACCACCTTAAACACTCCAAACATCAGCTACACAGCTCAAAACACACAGAGTCAGTCAACCAGTACAATACTGTACCACCTTAAACACTCCAAACATCAGTTACCCACATCAAAGCACACAGTCAGTCAACCAGTACAATACTGTACCACCTTAAACACTCCAAACATCAGCTACGCAGCCCGAGGCACACAGAGTCAGTCAACCAGTACAATACTGTACCACCTTAAACACTCCAAACATCAGCTACACAGCTCAAAGCACACAGTCAGTCAACCAGTACAATACTGTACCACCTTAAACACTCCAAACATCAGCTACACAGCTCAAAGAACACAGAGTCAGTCAACCAGTACAATACTGTACCACCTTAAACACTTCAAACATCAGCTACACAGCTCAAAACACACAGAGTCAGTCAACCAGTACAATACTGTACCACCTTAAACACTCCAAACATCAGCTACACACCTCAAAGCACACAGAGTCAGTCAACCAGTACAATACTGTACCACCTTAAACACTCCAAACATCAGCTACACAGCTCAAAACACACAGAGTCAGTCAACCAGTACAATACTGTACCACCTTAAACACTTCAAACATCAGCTACACAGCTCAAAACACACAGTCAGTCAACCAGTACAATACTGTACCACCTTAAACACTCCAAACATCAGCTACGCAGCTCAAAGAACACAGTAAGTCAACCAGTACAATACTGTACCACCTTAAACACTCCAAACATCAGCTACACGGCTCAAAACACAGTCAGTCAACCAGTACAATACTGTACCACCTTAAACACTTCAAACATCAGCTACGCCGCTCAAAGAACACAGAGTCAGTCAACCAGTACAATACTGTACCACCTTAAACACTCCAAACATCAGCTACACAGCTCAAAACACACAGAGTCAGTCAACCAGTACAATACTGTACCACCTTAAACACTCCAAACATCAGCTACACAGCTCAAAGAACACAGAGTCAGTCAACCAGTACAATACTGTACCACCTTAAACACTCCAAACATCAGCTACGCAGCTCAAAGAACACAGAGTCAGTCAACCAGTACAATACTGTACCACCTTAAACACTCCAAACATCAGCTACACACCTCAAAGAACACAGTCAGTCAACCAGTACAATACTGTACCACCTTAAACACTCCAAACATCAGCTACACAGCTCAAAACACACAGAGTCAGTCAACCAGTACAATACTGTACCACCTTAAACACTCCAAACATCAGCTACACAGCTCAAAACACACAGAGTCAGTCAACCAGTACAATACTGTACCACCTTAAACACTCCAAACATCAGCTACACAGCTCAAAACACACAACCAGAGTCCAAACATCAGCTACATCAAAGAACACAGTCAGTCAACCAGTACAATACTGTACCACCTTAAACACTCCAAACATCAGCTACACAGCTCAAAACACACAGAGTCAGTCAACCAGTACAATACTGTACCACCTTAAACACTCCAAACATCAGCTACACAGCTCAAAGAACACAGAGTCAGTCAACCAGTACAATACTGTACCACCTTAAACACTCCAAACATCAGCTACACAGCTCAAAGAACACAGAGTCAGTCAACCAGTACAATACTGTACCACCTCAAACACTCCAAACATCAGCTACACACCTCAAAGAAACACACAGTCAGTCAACCAGTACAGCTACCACCTTTAAACACTCCAAACATCAGCACACAGAGTCACAGAGTCAGTCAACCAGTACAATACTGTACCACCTTAAACACTCCAAACATCAGCTACACAGCTCAAAACACACAGAGTCAGTCAACCAGTACAATACTGTACCACCTTAAACACAGCTACACAGCTCAAACACATCAGCTACACAGCTACACAGCTCTAAACACACAGAGTCAGTCAACCAGTACAATACTGTACCACCTTAAACACTCCAAACATCAGCTACGCAGCCCAAAGCACACAGAGTCAGTCAACCAGTACAATACTGTACCACCTTAAACACTCCAAACATCAGCTACACAGCTCAAAACACAGTCAGTCAACCAGTACAATACTGTACCACCTTAAACACTCCACCATCAGGAGCTACAGCATGTAACAACAGAGTCAGTCAACCAGTACAATACTGTACTTAAACACTCTGTTATTGGAGCTGGGACTGACAAGGCCTGGCAGTAGGATACCAATGGTCTGGCAGGAGCTATAAGGTGGCAGAACTGACAAGACTGACTGATGGATAACTGGAGGAGTGCTTGAAATGTAAAGAGGTCAGCAGAGTGGAGACAGCTTCAATAAGGAGTCGTCATTTAGCAGAATCAGAGATGGCGAGGATTGGATACAGAGCTTTTGTGTTTCAGCCAGCACTGAGGCTAATTTACCTCATAGCTGGTGAATAACAGGGCAGTCCCAAAACATAGGAATGCATGTACACCGTACCCACTGCGTTATTGGAGCGGAGCTGGCAGTAGGGATAAGTGGTCAGCTATATTGTGGCATCTCCTCGAAGGATCTCTGGAGGAGTTTGAAATTAATCAGCTGATGTGCCAAATTCTAAAATATATTATCCCAAATCCTATTCCAGTTTAAAGGATTATCTGACTGTAGCTCTTTCTCCCACACCGCAGAGATCGGAAGGTAACTGTTACTTATTTTCTTCTCAGATTCTCTGGAATCTGAGAAGAAAATAAGTAACAGTGGTTGACTAAATACTTATTTGCCCCACTGTATTTGTGTGGTGGTTTTACAGTTAGAGGTGCATTCAGTGAAATACCACATGTATGCCATAGAGAACATATTCTTAAATTATATGTGTGATGTGGAAGAGAGAAGGCCATTATGATGGAACACATCACCTAGAGTTTTAATACCTTCCACAAGGGCTGGCCTCCCAATAATAAAACAGAGTTATGCCAAAGAGGGCAGGACGGGGTAAATGAGGGTCCTTTAAAGTATTTAAAACTTATTTTAGAATTGCCAAAGAGGGGAGGATGGGGCGTGTATCTAATCACTTGAGAAAAATGGTTGTTTTTATAAAATCTGCATAAAGAAATGACTGCAAAAAAGACACACCACTGTCACACCACCAAAAAAAACCAACTTAAAAATCTGAGAAACACTCTCAAACTCTTTCACATCAGGAACCTAATACTAAAAAAGTGCTTACAGTACTTTACTACCACAGATTCAATCGCTTTTACCTCATATGTTATTTTACCATTTAAATACAGGTCATTCTTATAATCATTCTTGTATATACAGTATACTGTTGCCTGGCAGAAAGAACTCAGGAGTTTGTTGCATCAATTCTCAATGACAAAGGTTTTATAGGCACTATAAAAGTTGTGTATAGTGGCATATTAAAGTATTAAAGTAGGATTTTTGGTAACTATTAACTGAGCACAGACCTTTTAAGTATGTATTTCATAAGAAAATATAAATGGTGGACAGCACATACACATGAAAAGGTTATTAAATCAATATTCATTCTATATATATCAAACTTGATTCTATAGAGAATGCCTTTTCCACACAATCACAACTCACAGCATTGTGAATAAACCACTGTGTGGACAAAAGAAGCTTGTTAGTGAGACTGATCTGATTCAGTCTGCTAGGGAGCATAAAGACTGGACTCTGGAGTGATGGAGAAAGGTCATGTGGTCTGATGAGTCCAGACTGACTCTATTCCAAAGCGATGGGAGTGTCAGGGTAAGAAGCAAAGCTCGTTAAGTGATGCACCAATCATGCATAGTGCCCACCGTACAAACTTCTGGAGGCAGTGTTCTGGGGGGCTTTAGCGGGTCAGGTCAATGCTCAGCAATGATAAGTGGTAATATATTAATGAAGTCAGTTGACCACCTGAATGATCAGGTTATTCCATCAGTGGATTTGTTCTTCCCTGCTGACACGTCATGTTTCAGGATGACAGTGCCGAGATTCATTGGGCTCAGACTGTGGAAGCGTGGATCATGGAACACAAGAAATCATCTTCACACATGAAATGGCCAATACAGAACCCTGATCTAAGCTCCACTGGAAGTCTTAGAGATGTGGTGGAGACATTATGGAGTGGATCGACTTTCCCATCATTAATACAAGATCTCAGCCAAAAGTTGATGTAGCTCTGGACAGAAACCAGTTTTGCAATGTGCATAAGGCAGTTGAAATAATGCCAGGGAGAATGAAGGATCAAAGCTGAATGTGGTCCAGCGAAATACTAGTGTGCAGCTTTTGGCCAAGCAGCATAAATACACAAGGAACAGTCAACAGACTACATTAAAACAATGCAATGTGTATTCCTTACAGTCGCATTATGAGAGAGAGAGAGAGAGAGAGAGAGAGAGAGAGAGTAACAGAGCTGTATCTGAGAGGAGTATGTGTGTGAATGACGGTGTAATAACAGTATGAATGATTAATGAGAGCTGCTGGTGGCTGTTTGAAGGTGAATAAATGAAGATGAATGGTGAATGATGGAGAGAGAGTTAATCAGACAGAGCTGAAATTCAAAACAAAACAACTTTCACACCATCTAATACCACGCACGCACACACACAAGGATTGTAGGTCTACGGATCTTGGAAATCTAGCTTTTTTTAAAACACCGGGAACTTTGGATTTTGAGACTCTGGTAATGTAAGGCTTTAGGAACATATGCACTTGAGAACATAGAAACATATAGGATCTTGAAAACATAGCATTCTGTAATACCTTAGAAACATATGACTTTGGCAATATTGGACATTGGAAATGTAGATCTTTGGTAACATATGGCACTGAAAAAACATTGGACATTAGGAACATACATCCTTTATGATTTTCTATATTTCATTAGACATATGACCTAAAACATAATCAAAAATTGAGGGAACCAAAGAAGAACCAAAGTTAAAAAAAAAAAAAAGAAAGAGATGAGTGAAAAAGATTACACCTCAATAATTTATTGATGAAAATGTTCGAGTATTTTATATCTGTGAGGGGAAATATATGTAAACCTCCGTTTTCAGTATCTGGTGTGACCCTCCTCCTCAAAGATGGGAAAAGGCTCTGATGCTGGAATACAGTGTTTTATTTTTCCAGATGGAACACTGCTCATTTCAACCAGAAAGATCTGTTGTGCTCTCATTCATCCACAAAACATTGTTCCAGTAGCTCTTCTGGCTCATCCATGTGACTGTTAGCAAACTGCATTCAACAACAATGTTCTTTTAGGAGAGCGGTAAGTTTCTCCTTGTAACCCTGCCATGTACACCATTGTTGTTCAGTGTTCTCTTGATGGTGGACTTGACATAGCATAAGAAAGGTCTTTAGCTGTTTAGAAGTTCCTTTGTGACCTCACAAACTATTACAAAGCCTGATAAGCATCAACAGCTCTTCTTCTGAGGTCCTCAGAAATCTTGCTGGTGCCATGATACACTTCCTGACAACACCTGACTTTAATCTCACCTTTATATGATTTGCCAATGCCCATACTTTTACCCTCATAGATATGAAATAGTGGATCATTTTCCTTAATATATATATATATATTTTTATGGGGTTCCTTTTATCTTTAGGGCTAATTTTGGTAACAAGAGCCTTGGAAATGTAGGAATTTAGTAATGTTGAAATTTAACTGTCAGCTACTACTGTAAACGAATCTACACTGTTCCTACTGTCATACTTCTGTCTGTGGTTTTAGTTTTAGGAGAGATTCAGGGAACAGTTCCATGAAAAATACTGCAATTAATGTGGGGTGCAGGTGGTGCTATAGTGGTATACCCCCCCAACACACACACACACAAACCTGCACAGATTTAATCTAAACAGAGCTGATGAAAAACGTAAAGATAACTGATGCTGGAGGGCATTTACACAGAGAGAGAGAGAGAGAGAGAGAGAGAGAGACAAAGAAATGTACAATCTACAGCACCTTCTACTGACAAAGAGAGGAAAGTGAGAAAAGAAAAAAAGAGAGGGGGGATGAGAAAGATTGTGTTTTCGAATGAATAGTGTGTGTCTGTGTGTGTTTGAATTGTATTTGCGGTTGTGAGAGTCTCAGTGTGTTAACCGGTGTGTGTGTGATAGTATCTCTCTGTCTCTCTATCTGCCTCTCTCTCGCTCTCTCTCACTCTCTCTCTCTCTCTCTCTCTCTCTCTCTCTCTCTCTCTCTCTCTCTCTCTCCCTTAGTCTCTTTCTCTCTCTCACTCTCTCAGAGGTTCAGGTGTTTATCAGGTGTGGAGTGTCTGCAGGAGTTAATGCAGTAATTATGTTTCTGTGTAATTGAAGAGAGATAGTCCGAGTCTGCTTTACTTTACTCTCACTCTGGCATGCCACACACATCTGAGTGTGTGTGCGTGTGTGTGTGTGTGTGTGCGTGCGTGTGTACGTGTGTGTGTGTGTGTGTGCGTGTATGTGTGTGTGTGCGTGTATGTGCGTGTGTGTGTGTGTGTGTGTGCGTGAGTGTGTGTGCGCGTGTGTGCTTGTGCGTGTGTACGTGTGTGTGTGTGTGCACGCGAGTGTGCGTGTGTGTGTGTGTGAGTGTGTGAGTGTGTGTGTGTGTGTGTGTGAATGTGTGTGCGTGTGTGCATGCGTGTGTGTGTGTGTGTGTGCGTGTATGTGTGTGTGCGTGTGTGCACGCGTGTGTGCGTGTATGTGCATGTGTGTGTGTGTGTGTGCGTGCGTGTGTGTGCGTGTATGTGTGTGTGCGTGTATGTGCGTGTGTGTGTGTGTGTGTGTGTGGGTGTGCGTGAGTGTGTGTGCGCGTGTGTGCTTGTGCGTGTGTGCGTGTGCGTGCGTGTGTGTGCGCGCGTGTGTGTGAGTGTGTGCGTGCGTGTGCGTGCGTGCACGTGTGTGTGTGTGTGTGTGTGTGTGTGTTTTAGCTGGTTTTATTGGAACTCAACACCAAGGAACACCCAAGACCATGTTAGTTAAAGCTCTGATGAAGTTCAGAGTTGAATTATTAATGGAGCACGCTTTATAGTCTGTCTTATCACAAAGCACAAAGTCAGGGTCTGAGACCACCATAGACATGAACATACAGATGCTGTACAACAACACAACCTTTAAGTGTGTATATCTACACTATCCCCAGTCATTATCGCCAAGAACAACAAAAGCAAGATATACTTCCTGTGAGGAGCCAAGATTCAAAACCCCACCTCCGCTCCACACTGGAGCAAACAAAGAACGAGAGATATGGAGTTCAAAAGAAGGTTCACTTTCAAACATCCTGAAATATTATCTTCATAACCATCTCACTATTTTATTAAGGTGTTCAATTATTCATCATGCTGCGGATCCGTTACAGCCTAGCAGACAGCATCATGCTTCAGCCATTTAGTAATGAACAGGTCCTCAAATATGCTCAAACATGTCTTTTTAAATTCAGTGTTACATTATTTATCATACGCCTGATTGATTTTAGCCTCAGTTTAATTCTCTCAGCAGCCTACAACAAGAAAACAAGAGCAGCCCACTCTGAGAGTGACGTCGGGCTACCCCTACCCAAGGGGGATGCACTACACCTGTGGCCCACTCTACTGAAAAGCAAGGCTCAGTTTTAGCCCAGTGTGTGTATAGATTAAGTTGGACACCACAAGAGCTTGCTTCCTACTCTGTTTATTCTGATTTTAAATCATGTTAATCTTTACCTGGAACAGACGGATCACACTCTGGAGCTCTCACTCATCTGAACTGCCCTACTGGGACAGGATTAGTTTTACATGGGGAGGTGGGCTTGTGTAATTAATACTGGGGTTCCTCTGTGATTCTAGTCCCGCCTGAATGTGCCTTGATCAGTCATTTATACAGACTGTGCTCCTGCATCAGTAAAGAATTCAGTACCTTTACTGTCAAACGTGCCACAAAAACAACCTCAGGTTATAATAATCCAGTGCGTGTAGACATGTGGGTAAATATTCAGTCACGTCCTGTGGAAAAGGAGGATTTCAGGGTTTTTCCAAGTATTAAGGTGCTCAAGGAAGCATTTCGTTTCACCGTGCAAATCTCAGGTAGTGCACAACGTTCAACACTCACATCCAAAGGATGAGTCAAAGGCCTCCTCAGAGGTGTGATGTATAGATAAGTCATTGTCTAGCATAGTCAACAGCCTACATCCTTGTTAAAAACATGTAGCTGCTATTTCACAAACTAACTTTCACTATTAATAATATATTAATTAGAGATGCATGAATACCGATACTGCCCGATACCGTGTCCATTTACTCGTACTCGTAATCGCAAACGAGGCTCCGATACCAACAACCGATACCTTGTGTCTAGTGGATGTCAGCTACGTTATGCTAATGAGCAGACAACTCAAAATGTCGGCGATCTGGAATTACTTCACCATCAGTGATGACAACCCAAGCAAAGCAGAAGTAACCTGATACAACATCTTAAAATGAAACACAAAACTCAGCACGAGGAGTTCACTGCTAACTGAACACGCCACTAACCAACTAGCTAGACGAGATGCACGCAAAGCAATTCCGTGGGTCCCACACAGGCCAGGCAATAGCAAGCACATTTGAGGAAATGCTCAAGACTTAGGCCATTCCTGAAGGTTCTGTCCATGTCGTGGTTCGTGACCATGCTAAGAACATGATAAAGGCAATGGATGATGCTGGACTGCCTAGCGTTTCATGCATTGCACACACACTTCAGCTGGCAGTAAACGAGGGTCTGCTTGCTGCAGTGGAGTGTCGCTGATGCTGTAGCAGTCGGACGCAGAGTTGTTGGGCATTTCAGACATTTTACTTTGCCGTATTCCCGCTTAGAAGACATTCAGTTGCAGCTCAACCAGCCAATGAAACGTCTCCAACAAGACGTGAAAACACGGCGGAACAGCACGACAAGTGAGCTCCTCTGATGCATTAGCCTCTGATGTGACTCCCGCTATCACCGTATTACAGAGACTGCTGTCGAAAGAAACCGATGAGGAGCAGGGGATCAAAACAATGACACGCACTTTACCTACAGCTGTACAGAAGCGATTTACTGACATGGAGCAAAACCCACTCTTCTCCGCCGCAGCGCCTCTCTATCCAAGGTAACTAATGTGCGTGCATCTCGTGTTGCTAATGTACTGAGGGTGGAATGCAGGAAAATACTAAAATAAAAGACGGACAGTTCCAGAGATAAACAATAAGGTCGTCTATTCTATTCTAAAATGTCAAACAACAAACTGATTCATTTAAACTCTTTTATCGTAGACTGTGTCGGTCTATAATTTATTTACTCTGGACTACACTTCAACCCTCTAAGGTCTGCGTGTGGGATGATGTCGCCAAAACATTCAACAAACTCTCATAAATACTACTTTAAGTAGTCATCAGAAGCTGACATTTTATTTATTTGTTAGTTTATTATTTTTAAAATATTAAATAATATATAATATAAAGCGATAATCATCTCAGTGGCACACATTGTCACTGAAAGCATGGTGATTAATGTTTGTGAAGGTAAAAAGTTAATGTTCAAATAAATTATAGGTCATGCACTGTTGGTTTTATATTGATTTCATTGCACCATTTTACATTAATAACTAAACTATTACATAATGCCCTGATTGCTTCATTCTAAGTAAGTAGGTATCGGTATCGGCAAGTACAAAAATACACATACTTGTACTCGTACTCGGTTGGAAAAAATGGTACTCATGCATCCCTAATATTAATAGTAGATTATTTGATCGATATTAATTATAGATTATAAGATTAGTTATCAACCTGCGTATGAGACACGTTTTGGGGGGGTGAGTGGTGCAGGTGGTGACCGAAATGTGCAAATTGAGTAACCACTCCCATCTCATTATTTGAGCTGTGATTTTTTTATCCTCTCCAAATTAAATATTAATTTTTACTGATGTCCTGTAGTAAAACCATATCACACCATATCCCCATGGAGAACCAATCCCTGAATAGAGCTTTAGGTAGCATTAAACCCAAACATAAAACCAAAATATCAGACTGACCAAAACATTACATGGTCATGTGGCCTATTAGTAAAGGTTTGGCTTGGCACACACTGAATTATTACAGATAAATAATGAATACCGCAGCTACATACCATCCTCTTAGAGTTCTCACTCATCTGATGGAGGTACGACAGCAGCCGAGGGACATAGCCTGTAGTGACACCATTGCAAAGAAAAAAAAACTCCCTAAAAACAATTTTACCCTTTATTTATTAAACAATTGTTCACCAGCTTTCTTACCCTTTTACAGTGAGCAACTTTGGTAAAACTTTATATTTTATTTAACTCAGTTACACTCAGTGTTTGTATGAGCATACCTACAAACCACTTGGCTCGTAATCTGAGCACAGATCAGAGAATTTATTATCTCCTGTCTCTTTTACTCTTTTAAGCCTCTTTCTCGAGTCTCTGTCCTGCAGCAGTTCCTGGAAGTAATAAAACAGCCAACAGCTAAAAAAGAAACATTGCTAAGAAAAGAAGAGAAAAAGACAAAGAAAACTAAAGAGCTGAGTGAAAAATAGCTTTTTAATACTAACTAAAATGTCTTTGATCAGTGGTCAGTCTCCTTTTCACTTCTCTCGCTTTAAGGAGGTTAAGTTGTGGTTGAGCTGTTTATTTATTGTGCTGACCAGCTCCACCCATATTCACTTCTGTTGTTCAAAGGGTGTTCCCCGCATAATCTTGCTACCTCACCTGCACCTGGACAGCAGTAATGCATGTTTGTGGTTGACCAAGGGCGAGCTGGTTCAGTCCACACTGCAGACTGTACAGTAGTTCACCCTTTAGTAACTTCAGTTCCTGAACTCTTCTGCATTTGGGTTCTCGCCTCTGCTGGTGTTGGTGGTTTATTCAGTTTGCAATGGTTTCACACAAGTGATATCTGGGTTCGAATTCCCCTCAAAGTGCATCACTCATTACAGAAAGACTAAGCCAGAAGAACAAGGGCCTAGCAGAAGAGACAAAACAGATCACAGAAACTCTCATGAAACACGCTGAGCAACAGAATGTGGTCAAAGGTCTGGCCAACCAGGATGAAATGATTGGAAGGCATGAGCAAATCCTGCAGCACATTTTAACATCCTTGCAGGCACTAGCCCTAGACCAGCAGCTTGCTCCTGAAGCAGCACCTTCTGCTCTACCTGCCTTAATGCCAGCCCACCAGGCAGCCATTGGACAACCACTCTGGCTCTGAAGGAGAGCCTGGTCTCCAGAGCCGAGAACACAACTATGCCAATCTAAGGGTAGTCTCTTGGCTCTACTCACCCCAACCCATCACTGGGTTGAGGAAAAGCCTATGCAGCCGGAACACATCAGACTGTGTCAGAGAAATAAAGATACATAAATGATGGACCTCCCCTCCCCTCCTCTAAGCTACCCCTTGTCTCTTTGGATCTGCACATACCTGTTTTAAAAATGGGCGATGGGAGCCAGGTGCAATTTTACAGCTGACACAAACCATGATGTGGATTGGGAAGGACTCAAAATGAGTGTCTTTGTTTCTTGTAAGTGCTCTTGATCTACACTTAGAGGAGTTCGTTTGACTTTTAAGTGGGTGTCATGGTCTGCAGGTTGGTGTAGCTCAGTGGGTAACATCACTATCCAACAGGGAGCCACCACCACATGTGGGAGACTGGGGTTTAAATCCTGATCTGCATGACTATGCTGTGCTACATCAATAAGAGTTCTTGGGCAAGACTCTTAAAACTACATTGGCCCCTCTGTAATACTGCTAACCTTTTAAGTTACTTAACTTACATAAATGTAAATGTTTGTGGTGGCCTTGGGACCCCAGTGCCAGGTGCCTCTAACCTACCAAACTGGTAGCAACTTTGTAGGTGAGCATGGAAGAAGGGTTCCTCAGCTGCTCATGCAAAATGGACTGGCCAGGCCCCACATTTCTGTGTTTTGCGCAGTGCTTTCTAGGCTTTGGACTTTTAGCATGGGAGCTGCATCCTGAACCAACCTCACCAAGGAGGCCATGGGACAGTTTCAGTGGACACCAGAAGCCCAGCAGGTGTCATTAACCAGTTGTCTTTGGCTCCAGTACTACATTATCCTGATCTAGAACTAGTAGCTCCAGGTTGCTCCAGCTTCAGCTCCAACTCCTGCTTGCCCTGGAGGAATTGAGGCACCGGGTATCAGCTGCTCTGAGAAAGCTAAAGTTCTTCTGAACCTGATGTAGGTTTTGTGTCTGCAGGTCGGTGGACTACGGGGCAACGTATGTGAAGATAAATGATCGAGTAATTACAAGAACCATGCTCAGCTACATGTACGTGTGTCCCACCAATAAGAGAAAGGTGGGTGTGGTTTTCATTCAATCTTTTTATTGTACATATTATTTATTTATTATTGTTATTTGTTATTGTTTTGTTGTTTATTTTATTGAAAAGCTTTATTGTTTATATATATATATAAACAATGCCAATGAATATAAGTATATTTATGGTGGATTGAAAAAGGCATGCTTCAGCGACATGAAGCATCTGAAAGGTCTATATGAAGCATGGAGGTGAAGAACCAATTGATTGTCCGTCGTGTGTGACACCAGTCACTATTCCGGACTTTCAGCAGTGATCCTGTTAGAGCCAACTCCTTGCATGCACACTCCACTTCCACCCCTAACGCACTATCTGCAGGAACTGCATGGGCTGCATGGGATGGATTATCACAGGACACCATTAGGATCCTCTACAGGTTAATGCCGAGACGTCTGGTTAGCAAACACGGCAATCCTACGCCATACTGAGAGACACAACCTCTGTATGTGTAACTCAATAAATATCCATCATATCAGTCTAAATTTATCATCATTTATTGGTCCTGTAGTAACGTTTATCTTTCTTCTGATTACCATCGCAATCTTTTTTCTGGGTGTGGCTAATTGTTATTATTATCATTATTATTATTATTATTAATAAATACTAAAATTGAGTACATTTGAGTTTACTAAGATTTTTATTAATCAGTTTTCTCTCTCTCTCTCTCTGTCTCTCTCTCTGTTTCATGCTCAGGTGTTGATTTTGTCTGATCCTGATGTCGAGAGCAGTTTGTTGATCAGTTCTGATGAGGGAGCCACTTTTCAGAAGTTCAGCATTAACTTTTATATCATGAGCTTCTTATTTCACCCTTCGCAGGAAAATTGGATCCTGGCCTACAGCGACGATCAGAAGGTACACACATAAAAAGCTGTTAATACTTTTGAAGAGAATCATTTTAATATTATTCATTTACTGATCAGCTGAACTGCAGTATTGCTTTACCCCACTAACGTTTCTGAGAAGTGGACACTGAGGTTGTACTGCAGAGGCTGAAGCAGGGTGCAAGTGCAGAGTGGCTTTATTTAGGAGTCCACACAACAGGCAGGGGTCCAAACAAGGCAGGGAACATCATGTGTGGATCCCATATTACTAAAAAAAACTAGGAACCAAAGCAAGAACACTGAAAAACCTACTCAGAGACTTCAACAACAAACAGGTCACACAAAGGCCTATATGTAGAGGTCTTAATGAGTCTGAAATCAGCGGCAGGTGTGAGTAGTGGAGGAGGAAGCAGAGGCAGGGAGTCTAAGTGGAGTCTCCCCAGAGGGGGAAGACATCATGACACTGGTTCTAATTTATCTCCACTGTATGTTAGGAAAACGTGTGTACCAGAATATGAAGGTTAAGAATTCAGAGTTTAATGCTGAAGTGAGCTAACGTTAACAATTGCGAAGAGGAAAGGAACAACTCGATGTTTATGTGAAATCAGTGTTTAATAAACTTACAGCCAGTGGTGGACAAAGTACGTAAACCATGTGTTTGATTTAAAGTAAATATCTGCAAGGTAAAATATTACTCCAGTAAAAGTAAATGTCCTCCCTTTAGGCCTCCACTGGAGTAACAGTACTGAAGTATTTACCTTCAAATGTACTTCAGTATGGAGAGTAACAGGAGCATGATTTATTATGGCTCTAATGTCCTATTATCATTTCTGGAACAGGACTCTTACTCAGCTCAGTGTAGGTGAAGAGACTCTAGTGTCTCTCAGTCCACCAGTCTTTAATAGAAGCTCATTCATTAGTCTGACACTGATGTCTATTCAAATCATCATCACACAGAACACTGAAGGAGAACAGGTTCCATTAGCTAGAACCATAAAATAGCTTTTTGCAAACAAGTACATTTTCAGTTTAAGATTTACTTTTGTACTAGTTTAAATGTAATAAAAACTTTAAAACATTAAACTTTTTCACAAATGAGTTTACTATACTGCATCTGTAGGGCTCTGTTCATAAACATAAACCAACAAAACACATTTTCTGCAAGTTTATATATATCAGTTTATATGAATTCAGTGTACATGTTTCTATATTGTGCCTATTTACCTACAAACTCAGGAACAATCTGTTTTACCTATTCACTGATGCTTTGATGTGTGATTGCCAGTGAGTGTTTGCATTAACCCCATCCTGCTATAACTGCCTTCCTTCAGGTGCTCCTTGATATAGTCTAGGCATGAAATGGACATTTCCATGGGTGCTAAGAATGATTGAATAAGCCTGTTTTGTTTTGACGTATGAACGTATTACTGACACTGATACTTCTGTAACTGTCACAAATGCAGTCTGTATCCTGAAAGGCAGTCTGTAACTGTATAAAACCACTGTACACTGTAGTCTGTAACTGTACACTAATATACTGCGGTCTGCAACTGTAGACTGATATACTGCAGTCTGTAACTGTACACTGATATAATGCAGTCTGTAACTGTATACAGGTACACTGTAGTCTGTAACTGTACACTGATATACTGCAGTCTGTAACTGTACACTGATATACTGCAGTCTACAACTGTACACTGATATACTGTAGTCTGTAACTGTATACAGATACACTGTAGTCTGTAACTGTACACTGATACTGTAGTCTGTAACTGTACACTGATATAATGCAGTCTGTAACTGTATACAGATACACTGTAGTCTGTAACTGTACACTGATATACTGCAGTCTGTAACTGTACACTGATATACTGCAGTCTATAACTGTACACTGATATACTGTAGTCTGTAACTGTACACTGATACTGTAGTCTGTAACTGTACACTGATATGCTGCAGTCTGTAACTGTACACTGATTTGCTGCAGTCTGTAACTGTACACTGATACTGCAGTCTGTAACTGTGCACTGATATACTGCAGTCTGTAACTGTATACAGCTACACTGTAGTCTGTAACTGTACACTGATATGCTGCAGTCTGTAACTGTACACTGATTTGCTGCAGTCTGTAACTGTACACTGATACTGCAGTCTGTAACTGTGCACTGATATACTGCAGTCTGTAACTGTATACAGCTACACTGTAGTCTATAACTGTACACTGATATACTGTAGTCTGTAATTGTACACTGATACACTGTAGTCTGTAACTGTACACTGATACTGTAGTCTGTAACTGTACACTGATATGCTGCAGTCTGTAACTGTACACTGATACTGCAGTCTGTAATTGTACACTGATACTGCAGTCTGTAACTGTACACTGATACTGCAGTCTGTAATTGTACACTGATACTGCAGTCTGTAATTGTACACTGATACACTGCAGCCTGTAACTGTACACTGATACTGCAGTCTGTAACTGTACACTGATACTGCAGCCTGTAACTGTACACTGATACTGCAGTCTATAACTGTACACTGATACTGCAGTCTGTAATTGTACACTGATACTGCAGTCTGTAACTGTACACTGATACACTGCAGCCTGTAACTGTACACTGATACTGCAGTCTGTAACTGTACACTGATACTGCAGCCTGTAACTGTACACTGATACTGCAGCCTGTAACTGTACACTGATACACTGCATTCTATATGGAGCAGTGAGTGCTTTGTGTGGTGTTTCCATTATTTTGGCCATTCATGTATGTATGTGTTGTGTCCCTGCAGCTGTACAGCTCCGTTGATTTTGGAAGAAAGTGGATTCTGGTGCATGAAAGAGTTACGCCGGGTCGATTCTACTGGTAACACACAGACACACACACACAGCAGAGAAGTGTGATGGGGAGTGTGTGTGTGTGTGTGTGTATCAGTGTGAGATATAGATGTATAGAGAGTGCAATTTAATATCTTATAAATTCTTGGTGTATAAATGTTTTCATGGCTGTGTGAGTGTAAAAGTGTGTGTGTGTGTTTGTGTGTGTGTCCAAAGATCAAAGATTAATTTTCAGTGTGAGATTGCTGTGTGGGTGTGTGATATTAGATTGATGTTTGCAGGGGCTGTGTGTGCGTAAGAGTGTGTGTATGTGTGCGTATGTATGTGTGTTTGTGAATGGGTGTGTGTGTGCGCATGAGTGTGTGTGTGTAAACCCACAAAAGCAGCAGGCTGGACTACAGTTCCCCTTGAGGTCCTCCTCTACTGCAACAAGAACCCACCAGCTCCATGAACAGTGAGAGGCTACAGTCATGGAGTACCTGAACCACTGAGTATATGATATATATGTATCACATCTAATGGGTGTTAGTAATGAAGGTTGGTGAGAATGATGTGTGTCATTTATTTTTCTGCCTAATATGGTCTCAAGTTCCCATGAGCCTTTGCAGGAGGAGCTGTTGTACTGTTTTTTTTACCAATAACTTGTTGTTGTGTGAGCGTTTCTGTTATCTTCTCTGACTTTCCTGTGCCACGCTGGAACTAACCTCTATACTTGGTATGGAGTCTATAGTAGCAAAAAATAGCATATTAGGAATTTAGGAATAATAGGAATACTAAATGAACTGTTTGGAATTATTGGAATTTTTGGAATTGCGAAGGAATTTTGTACGACTCCTGATGCCAATGTCTTACAATTCATCAGTATTTCTAGGATGTCCTGTCTGCACAGCCCTCCTGAAATCCTACTGCAGCATTTCCACAGGGTTCAGGTCAGAATTCTGACTTGACCATTCCAAACACAGATCTTCTTCTTCTCCAGACATTGTCTTGTTGCATCATACAACGTCTCTTCCCTAAGGCAGCACAGCAGCTCCAGACTGTGATGCGCCCTCCACCATGCTTCACAGTTGGGATGGGGTTCTGGTGTGGGTGTGTATTTGTGCTAAAACGTTCTTCTTTTGTCTCACCTGTCCAAAGAACATTTTCTCAGAAGCTTTGTGGAACATCCAGGTGATCTTGGTCAAACCTGAGACAGGCTGGGAAGGACATCAGCTGTTCCTTTGTGGTCTCCTTCTTTGAACTCTACTCTTGTACAGTGCATTTCTAACCGGGGACACGTGAACATGTTTCTGGAATCGGTAGAGTCTGAATATCTGCTGTTGGGTTATGTCTCTTCTCTTTCTGTGCTTCAGGAATGATCCTTACACCAGCATTTGTAGACAGCTGCGTGGTCTTCAGCAGTGCCTTTGTAGGCTCTTCCAG